>VXAD01000752.1:66301-78453 GCA_013399195.1 Dicrurus megarhynchus | reverse complement strand
CTTATGGGGCAGAAAGCCGGGGGTGGGGGGAGGATGAGGAGGGATTCGTCACCTTCCAGGAGCCGCTGGATCTCCTCCGGGATCCTGGGATCCATGGGATTCCCTCCCCCGGGAGCCAAAGCCGCTGCCACGGCCCCGGGGACAGAGCGAGGAGGAAGCGGGGAGGGCGGGGACGCCCCAAAAAAAGAGGAGGAGGAACCTTTAGGGCGCCGATTCCTCCTCCTTTTAAACCCCAGCCGCTGCCCCGGGAGCATCCCCAGTTGCGCTCCCAAAAATTCCCGGTGGGAAAAGCTGAGCTCCCTCCGGGCAAGGAGCCGCAGCTGGGCCTGGATGAGTTTTCCCGGCGGGAATTTCCTCCAGGAGCTGGGCCCGGCTCAGCTGGGTCTGATCCCGAGCCCAGCTGGGTTGGGATTTTTCCCGGTTTTCCCCCAAAATCCGCAGGGGGGAAGGAGGTGGTGCTTGGATGTCCTGGAATGAAGCTTCCAATTTTTCCCGTTTCCTGCGTGGGAAAAGGGATTGGATCGTGAAAATAAATTCCACGTTTGTCCCACGCCTGGGATGTGGGAGCCGGGCTGGGGAAAAGAGGGAAAAACTCCTGGAAATATGGAGATTTCCACATGGAAATATGGAAATATTCCTGGAAATACGGTGATTTCCATATGAAAATGTGGAAATATTCCTGGAAATACAGAGATTTCCACATGGAAATGGGGAACTATTCCTGGAAATATGGAGATTTCCATATGGAAATGTGGAAATATTCCCAGAAATATGGAGATTTCCATATGGAAATGTGGAAATATTCCTGGAAATACGGAGATTTCCATATGGAAATGCTCCTGGAAATTGGAGATGCTTGTCAATGTGGAAATACTCCTGGAAATTGTGGTTTCCACATAGAAATATGGAAAATATTCCCGGAAATATGGAGATTTCCACATGGAAATATGGAAATATTCCTGGAAATCGAGATTTCCACATAGAAATATGGAAAATATTCCTGGAAATATGGAGAGTTCCACATGGAAATACTCCTGGAAATATGGAGATTTCCACATGGAAATATGGAAATATTCCTGGAAATCGAGATTTCCACATAGAAATATGGAAAATATTCCCGGAAATATGGAGATTTCCACATGGAAATATTCCTGGAAAATACGGAGATTTCCACATGGAAATACTCTTGGAAATACGGAGATGCTCGTCCACATGGAAATATGGGAAGTACTCCTGGAAATTGAGATTTCCACATGGAAATGTGGGAAATATTCCTGGAAACGTGGAGATTTCCACATGGAAATATGGGAAATATTCCTGGAAATTGAGATTTCCACACGGAAATATGGAAATAGTCCCGGAAATAGGGAGATTTCAACACGGAAGAATTCCTGGGAATCCGGAGCGGCTCCTCCGGACCCTCCCGGCTGCTTTGGGAGAGCAAAAAAAAGGGAAAAATTCCATTTCTTCCCAAGGAGCCGGGGCCGGGAGGATCCCGACCGTTCGGGGTCAGGCTTTGGGGGCGAAAGGAGAAACCCCAAAGCAGCTCCGGAGTTTTTCCGGAGCCTTTTTGGGTTGGGATTTGCAGGGAGGGCGCCCCATAAATGACATTTCCCAAGGGGGGGGCTGATTTTATGGAGAAGGGACCACAAAGAGTGGATTCCCAGGGAAATTCCCAGCTGGGTTTTTGGGGGATTTTTGGGGGGATTTTGGGGTTTTTGCGAGGCGGCAGCTGCCATTTGGGGTTTGGGGGACAGAGGAAGGAGGGGGGATTTGTCGGGATCCGGATCCAGAAACCTCGGAGCTGCCGCTCCCCCGTGGTTTCCAAACCCAGGGAGTTTCGCATCCGGCGTTTCCCGCCCGATTTTATCGGTTCCTTGCTCAGGTTAAACTCAGCTTTTCCCCCTCCTCCTCCCCCTCGAGCCTTTTTAGGCTCAGCCCAGCTGCGGCTCGAGCTGGGTTTTAGGGTGAAAAGCGCCCGAAATGGAGCATTTGGGGCGGATGCTGAGGCCTCGGAGCACAGGAAACGCTGCAGCTCGGGGGCCCCGCGCCGCAGACGGGGAATCCAAACATCGCAGGAGCTGCTCCTCGAATCCCCCGGCCGGGCAGGGCCTCCTGAGCCGGGATTTAGGGAATTCTGAGCCTCTTTTGGGGGAAAAACAGGGATTTCTCCCTGTCAGTGCCCCCCCTGAAATCACCCAGCCAGGATTTAGGGAATTCTGAGCTTCTTTTGGGGGGAAAAATGGGGATTTCTCCCTGTCAGTGCCTCCCCTGAAATCACCCAGCCAGGATTTAGGGAATTCTGAGCTTCTTTTGGGGGGAAAAATGGGGATTTCTCCCTGTCAGTGCCTCCCCTTAAATCCCCCAGCCAGGTAGGGCCTCCTGAGCCGGGATTTAGGGAATTCTGAGCCTCTTTTGGGGGAAAAATGTGGATTTCTCCTTGTCTGGACACATCTGAGCGGTCCTGGGCATATAAAAACCCCGGGATGGGCAGGGGGATGACGGATCCGTGTCTGTGCCCTCCCCTGGAGCTGTTTTGGGAATAAATATTTACCCAGGGCTGCGTAAATCACTTCAATTTTTGGATGCATGGAACGGTCACAAATTCAGATTTGGGATCAGCTGGGAAGGAAATGGGGGAATCCGGCGCCTTCCAGGCCCCATCCTTGTCCTCCAGCATCCCAAATTTGTGGGCTCTGGATTTAAAGCCGCCTCCCCAGCGGAGAAAATTCCCACCTGGATCCTCCCAGGTCCCGACCAGCAGCAGGGCTGACATCCTTTGGAAATCCAATTTCCCAGGAAACGGACGCTGGGTTGGGGGTAACCATGGAAACAGAGCCGGGCGGCCTTGGAGGAGCTGGGGGGGAAACAGGAGAGGCAGAGCCCTTTTCCTATCAGGGATATCCTGGGATTTAGGGGAAAACGGGAGAGGCAGAGCCCTTTTCCTATCGGGAATATCCCGGGATTTGGGGGGAAAACGGGAGAGGCAGAGCCCTTTTCCTGCCGGGAATATCCCGGGATTTAGGGAAAAACGGGAGAGGCAGAGCCCTTTTCCTATCAGGGATATCCTGGGATTTAGGGGAAAACGGGAGAGGCAGAGCCCTTTTCCTATCAGGAATATCCCGGGATTTGGGAGGGTTCCAGGGCCGTGTCCCTGCTCGGTGTCGGACACGGGGAGGTGACACCCGGCCCCGGAGGGGGATGGAATCCCAAATCCAGCGGCTCCAGCCCTTCCCAAATCCAGCGGCTCCAGCCCATCCCAAATCCAGCGGCTCCCGCCCTTCCCCAATCCAGCGGCTCCAGCCCTTCCCAGGCTTTCCCAGGCACCGGGAAAGGTGAAGGACAGAACAAAGGTGCGGAGGTTAAAGCACGGGCGCTCTCGGGCGGAATTCATGCGCGAGTGCCCGGAAGGAGATGAGATAAGATAAGACGAGATAAGATAAGACGAGATAAGATAAAAGATAAGGAGCGCGCGCCTGCTCGAGCGGGCACGCGCCGAGCCCGGGCCGGCATTCCAAGGAGGAGGAGGAGGAGGATGAGGAGGATCCTGGGCTCCATGAACCGGGATCAGGGCACCGTTCCCAGCCCCTTTATCCCTCTGGAGATCCCTGGAAAACGCCCTGGCCCTTGTGTCCTCCCTCTTCCTGAATCCCAGCTCCTGCCAGGCTTGAATTCCTGCTTTTTTCCAGGCTCTAATTCCTGCTTTTTGCCATCCATTCCCAATCCCAGCTCCTGCAATTCCAGGCCAGGCTCTAATTCAAATATTCCCATTCCTGCTCCAAATATTCCCATTCAAGAAACAAGGAATTCCCATTCCTGCTCCGGAGCTGGTCGCGGCATCCCTGTGGTTTGATGACGTTCCCATTGTCAGGAAATCCGGGAATGCTGGGGGATCTCCCAAGGAATGAGGCAGCACTTTGGAAATCCAAAGCGGTGCTCACGATTATTCCGTAAGGAATTCGGGGATAAAGCTCGGAGATGCGGGAAAATTCGCCTTGGAAAACATCCCAGATGTTTTTGGGATGTTCTTGTGTTGCCCTCTTCTTCCAGGGGTGGATCCGAACATCCCGGAGCTGGGCTCCGGGAATGCTGGGCTGGAATTCCTGTGTGGTGTTTTTTCCTAGGGCTGGGAGAGGTGAGCTGGGCCTAAGTGGGGGTTGAAGAGCTGGGCCTAAGAGGGGTTTGCAGAGCCGGGCCTAAGAGGTTTCTGCAGGGCCGGGCCTAACAGGGGTTTGAAGAGCTGGGCCTAACAGGGGTCTGAAGGGCCAGGCCTAACAGGGGTTTGAAGAGCTGGGCCTAACAGGGGTCTGCAGAGCTGGGCCTAACAGGGGTTTCTGCAGGGCCAGGCCTAACAGGGGTTTGAAGAGCTGGGCCTAACAGCGGTCTGCAGGGCCAGGCCTAACAGGGTTCTGTCTGCAGGGCCAGGCCTAACAGAGTTCTGCAGAGCCGGGCCTAACAGGAGTTTGCAGTCCCAGCCTAGGGCAGGGGACAGGACAGGGAACGAGGGGGCGGCACTTCCTGGGATGCAGGGATGGAAAACCCAGCTGGAGGCTCCGGTCCCCATCGGCAGCGTCCCGGGATCCCCGCATCCAAAGGAGCTTTATCCCGCTGATTCCCACTCCCAGCCCGGGTCCATCCCCGGGTTCAGCCCCGGGACATTCCCGCGTTGGCTCCGTCGGGATCGGGATCAGGGCAGGAATCTCCAGACCCTGCTCCTCTCCGTCTGCGGCGAACGGAGCCGGCAGGAATTGGTGCCCAGGGAGCGGCAGCTCCTTTAAAGTTGATCCAAGACCACACAAAAACCCACGGAATGACCTGGAATTCCACCTCCCATCCCAAGAACAGCCCCAGCTCCACGCTCCGCTTCCCAACCCCTTCCCTCGTCCCCACCAGCGCCTTTCTCCTGCCGTTTATTCCCTTGGAAAATCCAATTCCCAGCGCCCAGCCCTCCTCCAGCTCCTTCCCGGCGGGAAGAGCTGGGAGGGAAGGAGGGATGGAGGGAAGGAGGGAGGTGTCACTTTTATTTACCTTCAGCGCCCTGCCTGCCGTGCCTGAGCGGAATATCGGGAGCAGGGAAAATTGGAAGTTAAGTGGTTCCCTGTCAGGCGGCGGCTGTCACCCGCCTGAGGAGCTGACAGCTCCGCCGGCAGCGAATTCCCGGCTCCAGAGCCCTCCCGGAGCTCTCCCTGCACTGGGATTTGTGCCACTTGTTCCCGAGGATCTTGTAGGGTTGGGATTATTGGGATGCGAGCCCCGGCGTTGGAGGGGATCCCGTTTCTCACTCAGGAGTCGAGGATTTCTCCGTCGCCACATCCCCGATTTCGGGGAATGCCGCTGAATTCCAGCCCCGGGGATGAATGTACAGGAGAAGGAGATGCAGGGAAAAATGGGAAATCTCCTTTGGCATCAAGGCAGGGCGGGAGTGAGGATCTGGCTGGGATGGCGGGGACAAGGGCGGGATACAAATCCCGTTTGGGAAGGAGGGAATGACGGATTTTGATGGATGCCGACAAGCGCTGAGTTCCAGACCGAGCTTAGCACACAAATTCCCTCCCCTGTGGAGGAGAATTCCTCGGCAAAGATGAGCGAATCCTCCTCCTCCTTCTTCTTCCCCCTCCTCCTCCTCTTCCTCACTCCTTTCCCTGCCACCTCCTCAGCAAATCCTGGAATTCCGGTGGAGATCAGGAGGTGTCCGAGGCAGGGAAACGAATTTTCCCACTCGGCTGCTCCCGAACTCTGGATTTTCCAGCGCCGCCGCCTCCACCTTTAAATCTCAGCATCCCCAGGAACAACCTGGCAGCGGGAAGCGTTTCCATGGCGACGGGATGCGGGTCACAACCCCTGGAAATGGAATCGCAGCTTGGATTTGTCCGGGAGCGGGAGCGCAGGGACGCTGGGACAGCCAGCCTGACACCCCGGGGTGGCATTCCTGCCGCTCCCGGCGGGATTGGGGCATGGATGGGGCGGTTCCTGCCGGGATCCTGCCGGGATCCTTGGGATCCTCGGCTGAGGGAATTCTCTGAGATCATTCCAGCTTTCCAGGATGTGACCGGGAGTTCCTAACCCCTGGCTTGTGCTTGCCTTGCCCCGGGGCAGATTCCAGCCGATCTCCGGCCTTTTCCCTTTGCTATCCCGGGTTTTTCCAAGCGCTCCGGAGGGAATTTGCTGCGGGAATTTCACTCGAGAGCTCTCGGAGAGCACAAATCTATGGGATCAGGAGCAGAAATCTCCGTCCCTGCCATCTCTATTTTCCTTTCCTTCATTCCCCACCAGGCAGGACAGAGCCTGGAAACTCTGCCAGGAATCTGCTGCATCCCGGGAAATCCTGTCCCCTGCAATCCCAGGGTTTGGGCAGGGAGGAGCTGTGGAATGTTCTGGGCACACCTGGAGACGGGAATTCACATTTGGGATAAATTCAAGCCCCCGAAGGGGCGGTGAAACCCCCGGGAGGAGCGGAGTTCTCCATCCCAGGCTCGCCAAATCCTCGGGGAAGCGAGGAGGGCGGGACGGGCTGGGTGCGGCTGGGTTAGGCCGGGCTTTTCCCCCTTTGATCCGCGCTCTGCTGAGCGGAACACAAAGCACGGGCGGCTCCGAGCGGAGGCAGCGAGCGCGACGGGCAGAGTGACACGGGCAGAATGAGCTGTCACCTCCCATTTGTCACCGCGCGGGGACGCGGATCGCGCCTCGGAGCCGCTTCCCGATGGAGCCCCGCGGCTTCCAAACCCCTGGAATGCTGGAGTTCATTCCAGGCTGGCGGATCAATCCCGGAGCCGCGGGAAAATCGCCTCCTCGGAGTTGATTTTCCCTTCTCCTCCTCCTCCTCCTCCTCCTCCTCCTCCTCCTCCTCCTCTCCCTCCTCCTGCCGCTCGCCCTGGAAAGGTCAGGGAATGAATCTCCCGAAGGATCCGGCGGGATCTGGGGAGCCTGGAGAGGGATTGGCGGAGGGGTTGTCCCCAAACGGGGCTGGCTCCCAGGGACAGCAATTCCTGGCCCCAAATTTGTCCCCATCCAAAGCACCCAAATCCAGCCGGTTCAGCCCCATTCCCTAACGGGGAATTTGGGAGCTTCCCGGGATTTCCTGGGAAGTCTGGAAGATCCAGGCAATCCTGCCACGGCAGCTCCTAGGACAGCAATTCCCGGCCCCAGTTTGTCCCAAACCTGCCCGATTCAGCCCCATTCCGTGTGTTGGGCGGGATCCAGGATCCAGCCGAGCTGGGAATCAGGATGGATCGGGATTGGGATGGACTGGGAGAAGCTGGAGGGGTTGGGGTCAGAGGCAAATCCTGACTCCGGGATTCTGTGGGATAGGAGAAGATCCAGGGCTCTTCCCACAGCTCCGTGTCCCACCTGTTTGATCCAAACAGCATTCCCAGCGCATTCCCAGCGCATTCCCAGCCCATTCCCAGCTCGTTCCATTCCCAGCCCACTCCCAGCCCATTCCCAGCCCATTCCATTCCCAGCCCATTCCCAGCCCATTCCATTCCCAGCTCTGTTTCTGCCCCTTCGTTCCCTGAAAAATCAGTTCCTTGGCTTTCCTGCCTTTTCAAACTCGGGCAGGGATGCTTTTTTTTTCCCGGGATTCGGGAAATCCTGACATCCTGAATCCTGAAATCTCCGCACAGGGGTTGGGATGTCACCAATCCTGCTGGCAGACGACACCCGAGGGACGGGATTGATCCCGGGGCTGGGTGAAAAACGTGGATAAAAACGCAGGGAAAACGCGGAATTTCATCAAGGCCGCCCTCATCCCGCATCCAGCCGGGATTAAATTAAGTTTTTAACCCTCCAGGCTCTCCTGTCGGGTGTTGTTAGGGAATTAATGGGAAGGCTGGGATGCAGATGGGCCGCCTGTCAATTCCAGGGCGGGATTTTCCTGATCCTCGCCGACGTTTCCAGCATTTTTCATTAAACGCTCGTGTTCCAATTTGTCACCGGAGCCGGGCAGGGGGAGGAAAACTCCCGGTGAACCCGGCTGGGGGATTGGGATTGAATCCAGCAGGAGAAATCCTCAAGGGCAGCCCTGCTCAGGTGGGCAGGGGGATTTTGGGATGCTCCGGAGCTCGCTGGGATTGGCCTTGAAAGGGATTTAGCAACAGGAATGGGAGCAGCCTCCAGATCTGTCAGGATTCCAGAGAGTGACCACAAAAAAAATGATATTTTCAAGCAGAAATAAAGAAAAATATCATGGAAAAGGGGTTAATTCCCATTTTATCGCTTTGATTTTGGTGGAAATCAAGGTTTTCAAGGGGTGTTCAAGGCTGGGGGAGGAGAATACTTGGAATTGGCCCTAAACCAACCCAAATATCAAGGTTTGGAGGAGGGAATTGCCAGTTCCTGTGGAAAAATGGGATCAGGGAGCACGGGAAGAGCCCTGGAGGTTCCTTTGGAGGGCCCTGGGTCTGTGACATCCAGAGCTCCCTGGAAAAGGGGGTCTGTTCCAGCTCGGGATCTTCTGCGATTCCGTGACAATTTTTTTGTGGTGATGAAACCAGAGCCTGCTTCCACTTTCCAGGCCTGGCTCATCAAAATTCAGCTCGCAAGCATCGAAACGACTCCAAAAGCCGGAATTTTGGAGCTGCACCAGGGATAAACTCGGCCCGGCAGGAGTCGGGAGCCCAGAAATGGGGATTTGGGGCGTTCGGAATTCCACCGCACCCCTCAGAAGGCGGGCCCAGCTCGGGGAAAAGCGGGATCCTGGCTGGAGCAGCCGCAGGTGGGAACACGTGCAGAGGCTGCGGGATGCACACGAGTCCCTCCCGCATTCCATAAAATCCGAATTCCCGGTGCCGGAGCTGCATTCCCGGGAGCTGGCTGAGCCCAGCGGATGAAAGGACATCCCTGGAGCCCGGCGGATTCCATCGGAGCAGGAGCAGCTGCTCGGAAGCTTCTGAAAGCCACAAAAAAAAGAAAAAAAAAATCCTCATGAATAAATATTAGGAAAGGGAGGGAAAAATTAAAAAAAAAAAAATAGAAAAAAATAAATGAGGCTTCCCGAGAACAAAAGAGGAGGAAGTTCGGGAGAAATGCCGGGAGCTTTCATCTCGGGGAGGAGGAAAAAAATTGCAATGAACGCAACATCTCCCGCGGCAAGGCCGGGGTGGATCCGCGATCAGAGATAAGGATTCCTTTGGAGAAGAAGGAAAGAAGCCATAAAGTGCGATTCCTCCTCCTGTCAGCGCGGGAGGGCTCGGGATGGGGGAACCCGCGGAGCTCCTGGCTCGGCTGCCCGGGAATGCTCGGCCGGGCTTTGATCTGCGGGGGAGCCGCCGGGCAGGGGCGGGTTCGGGGATGCCTGGAATTCCCGGGGGGAAAGGGAAGGGTTTTAGGGGGAAAGAGCCGCGTTTGAGGGGAAAGAGAGCGGTTTGGAGGGGAAAAGGGCGCGGTTTTAAGGAGAAAAGGGCGCGGTTCTGAGGGGAAAAGGGCCAAGTTTTAGGGGTAAAGAGCCCAGGTTTGAGAGGAAAAGAGTCCATTTTTGAGGGAAAAGAGCCCATTTCTGAGGGAAAAAGAGCCTGGTTTTGAGGGAAAAGAGCCATTTTTGAGGGAAAAGAGCCCATTTCTGAGGGGAAAAGGGCGCAGTTCTGAGGGGGAAAGGCCCGTATTCTAGGGGAAAAGAGCCCAGGTTTGAGAGGAAAAGAGCCCATTTCTGAGGGAAAAAGAGCCTGGTTTTGAGGGAAAAGAGCCATTTTTGAGGGGAAAAGAGTGATTTTTAAACAGAAAAGTGCCCATTTTTGAGGGAAAATTGCCCATTTTTGAGGGGAAAGTGCCCATTTCTGAGGGAAAGAGAGCCCGAGTTTGAGAGAAAAAGAGCCCATTTCTGAGGGAAAAAGAGCCTGGTTTTGAGGGAAAAGAGCCATTTTTGAGGGGAAAAGTGCCCATTTTTGAAGGGAAAGTGCCCATTTTTGAGGGAAAAGAGCCCATTTCTGAGGGAAAAAGAGCCTGGTTTTGAGGGAAAAGAGCCATTTTTGAGGGGAAAAGAGTGATTTTTAAACAGAAAAGTGCCCATTTTTGAGGGAAAAGTGCCCATTTCTGAGGGAAAGAGAGCACGAGTTTGAGGGGAAAAGAGCCATTTTTTTTGAGGGGAAAGAGCCCATTTCTGAGGGAAAAATGCCCATTTTTGAGGGAAAACGGTGATTTTTCCTGGTAAAAGTGCCCATTTTTGAGAAGTCCCCAGTGGGGATGCAGGATCCGATCCCTCTGTGCTCCACGAATCCTGCTGGGCTCTGGCTTCGCCCTTCCCGGGAGATTTAAAGCCCAGGCACAGGCAGGGCCTTGAGAGTTTAAACCAGGCCTAAGAGGCACAGCCAGCCTTGGGAAAGGCCTGGAACAGGCCCGGCGGGAGCTGGAATTTCCCCTCCGTTAAAACCCCAGGGACATTTTCCCCAATTCCGTGCCAATTCCTACATTCCCACCGGTGCCAGCTCCTCGTCCTGCTCGTGTCGCGGACGCCGAGGGGAATCCGATCCCACTTCCAGGAGGGGCTGGCGGCAGGAGCACGGAAAACCTTCCAAAAAAAAAAGGCAGATGTTTCTCCTCTCACACCCTCCCCGTCCGCACATTCCCCGGAGTCTCCCGGCTCTGGATCTGCTTCCGAACAAATCCCTTTTTTCCTGCCCCTCCCCGCAGCTCAAAGGGCTCCCGGGAGCTGAGCTGGCGCTGCCCCATTCCCACAGGAATTGTTGCCGTGGCTCCGAGGGCCGGCCCAGCTTCCCCCTTCTCCCGCTGGATCCAGCGGAACCGCGACCCGCCGGGAATGTTTCCCTCCCGCAGCCCTGGGAGCCAGCGATTTATTCCAGATTAACCCCGAAACTCCGGGATCGGTGCAGATGGCTCCCAGCTGGAGGGAGAAACGGGCACCGACCGCTGCTGGCTGCGGCTCCACGCCGGCCCAGGAGAATTCCCTCCTCCTGTTCCTGCCGGGAGAAGGGATGCAGCCCTTGCCTTCCCACAAGCAGCAACAGGGAGGCTGCGTTGGTGCAAAAACGGGAGCGGAATGGAGCAAGCACAGAAGTCTCCTTTCCTTTTTCCTTTCCTTTTATTCCCTTTTTTTCCCCTTTCCCCCCCTTTTTTTCCCCTTTTCCCCCCTTTTTTTCCCTTTTTTTTTCCCTTTTTTCCCCCCCTTTTTTCCCCTTTTTTCCCTTTTTTTTCCCCTTTTCCCCCCTTTTTTTCCCTTTTTTCCCTTTTTTCCCTTTTTTCCCCCCCCCCACTGAGCAGGTTCAATCCATTCCACACAGAAATCCATGGATATTCCAAAGGAAGCTTTGCCACAAATCCCTCCCAGAACAGTGACAGCCTCAATTCCTCCTCTCTCCATGAAATTCCTCCCATTCCTCATCCCCATCTCTTGTCTCCCTTCTCCCTTTCCCTTGATTTTTCCCATCGGGGATGCAGTCCTGGCTCCTGATCCGGGATTCTGTGTTTACAGAACACCAACAATTAACAAATCCCAAAACTCCGCTATCTCCCAGCAGACCAGGATCCAGATTTCCTGCCTGTGGAATTCCCCGGCGTTATCTCCTCCGTGCTCTCCTGGTGCATCTGGACTCGCTCCCTTATCTCTTAGATAGCAGGAAATCTCTGATTTACAAATCCTGGGCGAGCCAGAAACGGATCAGAGGTTGGGAATGGGGTTGGGAATGCTGAGAAATCGAAGGGACAACCCGGATCAGGGGTGGGGTGTTGGTGTAGGGAAGGATTTGGGGGAGAAAAGGCTGATCCTTCGCAGTTTGATCCAACAGGGCGAGATTTTTTGGGAATCTTCAACCCTTCAGCAGGACTGGGATGATTCTGCTCCTTTGGGTTCGGTTTTCCCGGAATTCTCGATGCGATTTTCCCTCCTGGGAAGGGCTGGATGCTCCACTAGGGAGCACCTGTGGGCCGGGATATCTGGAGGGCGCTGCACGTCCGGAGGGGATTTTCCAACGCCAGCTCCGGGCCTTTGGAATGGTTTCCACTGGAACTATAATTAGGGGAAGGGGGGCTCTTTGTTTATTTAGGCTGAGAGCTCCGAGATAAACGACAGCTCCGAAGATGCTTTTCAGCACTTCATAAATCACCTGCCAGCTGGGCAGCTTCACCTCGGAAACGTCTCCGGATTTTTTTTTATTCTTCCCTCCTTTTTTTCCCCCTCCCCCCCCCCCTTGCCCTCCCAGCTT
>VXAD01000751.1:570663-584419 GCA_013399195.1 Dicrurus megarhynchus | reverse complement strand
GTGGATTAATTTTTCCTGACAAACCAAATTTCCAAAACTCAGAAAATGTCCCTTTAAACTTCTGCAGTATGAATTATTCACTTGCTAGGATTTGTTTTAAAAAATACTTAGTTGGTTTATTTTTTTAATAAATTTTTGAGATATTATCAAAATATAGTGAAAAACAGAATATAAAATTCTCAATACAACCCAGTATTGTACAGAAAGTAACTGACAGACTGAAAACAGCCAGAGATGCTTTAATTGCTATTCAAGCAAGCAAGAAGGTATCACTACAATGAAGTTTACTGTTTGAAATGAAAGGACTGCAACAGTTCATACCCACACAAACAGGTTCCAGAACACGGGTGAATATAGGAATAACTCAGCTCAGCCTTTCCACTGCTGCCTATTTATCACATTTCTACTTCTGTTTGCAGAGAAAAGTTTGAGAATATAAACTACATGTACTATATCGGCTGAAATGAAAAAAACAAATAACCTAAAAGGTTTTCAAAGAGTGAGGAGTTCAGTTTTGCTTTGTTTCACAGGAAGCACAAGGCAAGAGTGGGCAGGGGGGAAACCAAGAATTTCAAGTTTTGTTCCTCCTCTCTCAGATTCTAAATGCCTTGACCATGCAACATTAGTTTCAAAACCCAGTGATGGAGATGGCTATTCCCACGGACTACTTAGAATAACTAAGCTGGTCTTTCTAGACCTGCACTGGTTTCTGCTGATTTGAAAAGTGGCAAAACAGATACAGCATAAACACTTACTCGATGTACCACTAAATTACATCAGACTGAACCTCTGACAATCACCCTCTGCTAGGAACTCCTGCTGTAAGGTCCTGCATGTGCCATTGTTCAAAGGGCAATACAGTCGAAGTAAGTGTGCCTTCAGTTCCCACTAACAAGAACATAACGCGATCACCATTAAAAAGAAAACTATTTCCATTCAAACACTGCCTTACTACCTTTATGTTCGCCATAATGAAATGGGATTATTTGATCCAGAAAAGCTTTACACAACCCTAAAACACCAAGTTCAACACCCGATATATCAGGACTACTTTAATTTATACTATTAACTCCCTGGTTTGTTCTGATTTGACAAAAAATAGCTATTATAGATCCTATTTTGCTATTGTAAACTTGTAAACAATTTACAGTTAGAGAGAAAACACTACATAACATCTTCATTAGTCGGCATGAAATATCAGAGACACCGAAAGGCTTTCTTGAAACAGTAACAAATCATTACCTACTCCTTGAAAACCATTTGGGAAAAAAATTAAATACTAAAAAGGTCAGGTTTGTAATCAGCAAAATACAAATAATGGGAGAACAGGTATTTGGAGCATTTTTCTTCTACGGTACAGATGTTTACCTTTGCAACTCCAGCCCTATGAGCACCTTGTGATTCCATGTATGCTAAGTATTTGTTGAATTCCCTGAATTCATCCATCGAAGGCCTAAAAGTCATTATTTTGCAGCTTGGGTTTGGAGGACTATCTGAGATAACAGCAGCCATTCTGGTTCAATTTCAATCCAGCTGTAAAGAAAAAAAAATACACTGTAGAGAATAATCTGTAAAACAAATTCTCATATTCAACATACATGGTTTCAAACAGGAAAAAAGTTTCTACAATTATCGCCCATGCTAGTATGAAAGGCACAAAACAAATGTTTACTTTTTCTCCTTAATCCTTTAAGAATACTCAGCCTTTACCCAGCACAAACACTATTGTAAATGACATGTACACAAGCCAGTCCATAGCTCTGCTTTTACAGCATGTTTTCTCAAGTTAACCTAGCATCATCCTGTGTAGATCCATCTGCACAGTCTCAAGAGTTATGTTACACAGGCATAACCTTGAGTAACAAAGCTACAAGTTTGATAAAATATCACTATTCCCGTTACATAAATGCAGAAAACCAATTACTCACTTCCCACTCACACTGCAAATACAGAGGAAGAACACTTGGATTTTCTAGTTCTCACCATCTGCAGTTGTCCTGGGTTGCAGTGCATTCTATTACCATCCTCATGAGCTGTTGAAACCACGTCGGGCAGTATTTCCTTGCCTCCTCCCTCCGGACTATCTTCTGTTAATGGGCCCATCAATGCCCTGCCACATGACTCACCATCCCATTGTGAGATGCTCCACCCAGAAGGAGGAACCAAGCATTCCATCCTGGATATAATCTGAGATTCCGAACACCACAGACACCCTTTCCACTGGATTCCCAGAGGACAAGAGCTACATAACCACCACGGGACCTTCAGAGGAAGAGCAGACCCTTCTACAAGATCACTGCTTCAACAGAACCACATCCACCACTTCAGAAGGACTGCAGCCACCATTTTATCAGACTGCTACCACCACCCTGATTAACGGGGTGTCAGGTTGTACACAGCAGTTTAACAACAGGACTCTATTACTGCTCGTTCTCTGAAAACTTCAACAGAAAAAAAGCATGCAAGCTATACACATAAAATCAGCATTTCCTCTGATTTGCATTTCTGCACTGAGGATAACTAAAAGAAAAAGTCACTTCTATTTCATACCAGTGTTCATGAAAGGACTGATCTTTAGGCAAGTGACAGACACATATTATCTTCAGATCAAAAGGTGTTGCAATTTCCAAGTATACATCACCATGTGCCATCTGGGGTTCACAAAAATTCTTCACTAACCTTACAAAAAAACTGCTTGTAACAAATTTCTTCCAACATGCTCTGGTCAGATCTGTGGTTATCTCAACCCTTCATGCCCCACACTGAGTGCCAAACTGGCAACTAAGTACCACACAGCTGATCACTCACTTCCCTCCTCCACAGTGAGACTGGAAGGAGAATCAGGACAAAATGTAAAATTCACGAGTTAAGAACAGTTTAATAATTGAAACAAAGTAATTTTTTTTAATTTATTTTTATCATAGAGAGAGAAAACCCAAAAAACACCTAGTGATGCACAATACAATTGTTCACCATCCACCGGCTGATGCCAAACCCATCTCCAAACTGCAATCAGCCACCCTTCTGGGTAACTCTCCCACGTCATATACCGGGCATGGCATTCCACAGTCTTGAACAGCCCTTTGGCCAGTTCAGATCCCATCTCCTGGTCAGCTCCCTCCCATGTTTCTGTGCATCTCCTTACTGGAAGAGCACAAAACACTGAAAAGTCCCTGATTTAGATAAAGCACTGCTTGGCAACAACCAAAACATCAGTGTGTTATCAGCAATATTCTCATACTGAATCAAAAACACAGCCCTGTACCAACTAAACAAATTAGTATTAATTCTGCCAATTCATACAAGCACACAGTATCAGATGTCACCTGCATCACCTTTCACTACATCACAGATGAAGACCATTTCCAAAAGCATAAACTGATTTACCAGTTAACTCTCAGTTGCTATGTAAACATATTAAATTAAATTAACCATATAGGAAGTCAGCATCAAAAGGAAACCTGTTATCTACCTTTTAATCCTCATTTTGTCTATGCGTGGAGAACATAAGAAACCACAGTGCCTCTATGGATTCCTACAAACCTGAGACTCTCTCTTTGGAATTAATTTTTTTTTTAGTATGAAATATTGAAATATATCTGATTTCCTATATTCCTTATGCAAAAGGGTAGAGAGACAAGAAAAAGCCATATCCAAGTGGTTCAGCTATGAGAAAAACTGCAGGATTATTTTGGCCAATGTCTGATTTCAAAAACCAGGCACAACAAATTTATTATTGCATAAAATTAGCATGATAAAAATTCCTCTTAACCAAAATGTCCCACCAAAACACACCAGTTTTAATAGATGAGCTGCTTTAAAAACAGCCATGTACCAAACCAACCGACTATACCCTGGCACTTTGATACAATGAAGAAATTCAGTTAATTTGAGGATTGTTAATTGAACTAATGAGCTATGATTAACTCACGCTAACTTTCACAATCACACATCAGCATTCTTGCCTGGCTACTAGATTCCTAAAATCCTGTTTGTGAAGATACTAACAAGATTATTCCCTTATTTCTTTGGAACCAAGACAAGCCTCATGCATGTAAATTATTGTACTATGATGCAGTGTACTCAATCTGTATCACAAGCAGAATTCATAACTTTCAACTAATTACGAAGACATGTGTAGAGCACTGAAAAGGCAGAATTTTGCCAAGCTTCACTGTAGTGTAAAGAAGACAAATCCTGCCTTTCACAGATCTTTTTTCTACGGCTTCTACCGGATCTTAGGGTCTGGGTTCCTAAGCAATGAGCACACAGACCAGCCAGCTGTGTTACTTTTGGTAGAACTAAACTGTTCAATCCATGCTCCCTTCTTCCTCAGCTAAAAACACCTTCTCATTAACTTACTGGGTAAAGCTGCTCTTTGATAACACAATGTTTGCAAGAACTCCTTGAGCAGATTCTACTATATAACATCTTTAGATTAAGTGGCAGAAAGATCATAAATGCTATGGAGAATTTGCTATGCTGTAAGTCCATTAGATGTTTCTATTCATTTTATGATTTCTTAGTAATTCAACACCTTTTTACAACTATGATCTGTAACTTCTTAAATCTGTTTTACAATTTCATTATTGCATTTCTTCATTACCAACACCAATCTGAAACAGTAAGCACAAGTAGTGAGTTACAGGATTTAAATATACCGCAAAAAATAGAGCTATGCTACAAACTAATTGGAAAATGTTGGCCTTCTGATTAAATTCTATTAATTTCTAACACAGTATGTAATTCTTTCAAGGACTTTGTGGAACTCTATAGAGTCCTACATACTTTCTCCAAACAATGCCTACTTTTGGCTTTTTTCTCACATGCAAAAACTTAGTTAAACCCTAAGCAAATCATTAAGACAACAGAGCATAATATATAGTCCAGTGTAAGAGTTAAGAGTTCAGAGGTTCTTTTGCAGACAAAATCACAACTACTAGGAGGCCATTCTAATGCCAAATCCACACTGCAATCATATTACTGCTGACTTAACTGCTGCACTTAGGTGTACACATAACTACCTATTTTGTGATATTACAAAGCTATACAACCTAAGAAATAAAACTTCCAGAATTTTTATTTACTACTACACAATGAAAATGTGCAAGATATTAGTAAACAAAAAGTTATAAAAAGAAAGCCAACATGTCCAGGCTGCACTTTATAAAATAGAAAGACAAGTAATACGTACACAGGGAAATTTTACAGTTCTTTTAAATCCCTAATATCAGCACTGTAATCACTCATTTTGTTCTCTTGCAAGAAACTACTGCATGCTAAAAAAGATGCCCATGATTACCTAGAAAAACAAAGGGTAATATGAATAAATGAGAAGACAAACCTCACCCAAATTATCAGGCATTAGTACTTTGCATAACACTGAAAGAAGTTTTTTAGCTAATCATGGGAAAGCTTTAGCCAAATAAGCCCAAGCTATGAACCTGACCCAATAAACTCCACAGTCTATCCATAAAGCTTCCATTTCTTGGTGACCACGTAGTTTGTCTATGTCTTAAAGGTGTCTGATTAAACAACTCAGAATTTAAATAAAATACAAGCATGTAATTTGTCCAAAGTTGCCAGCTAAAGAGCTAAGTCGTCCAGCTAACAGGGAGGTTAAAGAACCTGATCCTCCTTTTGAAACGTTTATACTCATTGTAAGTCCTTGTTAAAATCCTCAAATCATCAGCCAGGAGAATATTAATGCTACACTCAACACTACAGAAGTGAAAACATGAGGTCAGCAAAGTTCAGTCATCCACATCTATGTCAGTATGTGGCCCAAGAAATCTGATGAACTAAGAACACTAGAGTTCAACACTAGAAAAGGTCACATACTCACAGCAAGATGAAAGCTCATTAATGCTACCATTATTTACATAATCCAAGATGCAAATGCATTTCACCAGTTATGATGACAGGGAAAGTGCTTTTTCAAACAAATCCTACAAAATCTGAACGGCATGGCTTGCACAGACATAACAAACCTGATACTAAAGAATAGAAGTGTATATTACATGCTTGATAACACATTATATTCTGCATGTATTTTGGTAATTGCAAAACCTCCATAATTGTTTCTTCTATATCCTAAGAAAAGGGAAGGACCTCTATAGCCCCACCACAGTCAACTGAAGCTTGCCTATACAAATTAGTACCAGGTAACTACAATTTCCAGCCTCAACTGCCAAAACATTTAACTGTTTCTTTGTAATGCCCACAACTTGCCATAGTTACAGCTGTCAGAATACTAAATCAAATTTATTAGTGGAAGTGTTATCAGTTAAACACTGTTCTCCCATGCAGAATCCTCTGTGCCCTCAAAAGAATGCAGAATATATTATTTCCAGAACTGCAAACCAGCTTCCAAGTTCCATTTGATACCTATTCTAAAAATCTAAACTAGCAGTTGTGTTTAGTCAAATTACAAGCAAGAAACCAATTCACACAACTAGAAAATATTAAACCAGAATGAAAAACACTAGAAAAAGAGCATATGTTAATTTGCAGTTAGTTAAAACTGCACAGAAGTTAGTTAAAAGGCACAAAAACCTGTAGCCTTCACTACATGAAACCAACTTTCAGTATTACAATATTCTCTCTCCACCTTAATACTAAGATGGCAGAGATGCTCTGAAGGCTATCCACTTCTTTTTGCTTCTAGTCTAAAATAAACTAACCAGTACTTTGAAATCCACCCATCATCATCAGGAACCAAAACTTCCTGGCTTTAAACTACACAAGACTTGACAAAATAGTTCTTCCAAAGATGCTTTGTTGGAGGCATCTCTTGACTGCCCACTTTGGGCAGTCCCCTCTACTGAAAGCCCTGTTGAACAAAAAGAAAAAGCATAGACATCTACTCTGCTATACACAAAATTATTAGCCAACATGGAAACGCAATAAGTAACTATAGGCCACTATATCATAAACATGTTCATATTTTGAAAGATTATTTTTATTCTGTGCGTTCTAATACATAAAATTGTAAAATCCACAAGCTTTACTCCATTATCCAAATCAAACAAATTACGTAAAGCAAGCTCCAGCAAAAGAGAAAATGTAGGAAGGAAGATAGGAAAAAATTGAATCTCTGAAGGTCATTGCTTCTCACAGACAAATTAACTAAGACACACATTTTTCCCTTTTTCTTTTCTTGCAAATTTTCACCACACTAACTATGGGCAATAAACATTTGACAAAGAATTAATCCCGGGAATTTTTTTTAAGTAGATAACAACAAGAAAACAAACTTGTCCAGCGAAAAGCATGCACAGGAAGCCCCAGCATTTTTTTTTAAGGCTGTTTTACAAAATGTTTGCACCACCAGCTCTGCACAAGCTGGAAAGGAAACAAGTAGTAGAAAACCGTGCCTTAATCTATAACAGTTTCAGCAGCAATTTTACTTGTAATGTAAGTAAAAACTCCGTGGGTAGATTAATCATTTTTAAAAAGTTGTTAGCGTATTCTGTAAGTAGGTACCATCCAACTCCCTGTACTGTTCGGCAACGCAAATTCAAAGACACAAAATACTTCAATTGTGCACTTCAGGTAACTGGAAACATAAAAGTACAGTTTGCATGTTCAACTCTTACTGAGCATGCAAATAGTTAACTCTCAATGTAATTTGGGTTTGCATACTAATGTTTGAATTGTTTCTTTAATAACAGTAAATCGGCAGGCAATTAGGTCTGCCCACTTTGTGTACCTAGCTTCAAAAGAGATCCTATCAGGAATTCCAAATCTGTTACTTAGGTTATTTGGTTGTATTAACTGTGAAAATAAGTATACAGAACATGATGCACTGTATTTGTGATAGGAGGCCAAATCGGTTGCTATATATTCCTCAGACCTCCACCACCATCAGAAAGATTCCAGTTTAAAAATGTTAGGAGTATTAAAGATTTTAATAGATTATAAAAGCTTAAGAAACCAGGAATCTGGGCAGATAACCATATTCTGAAGATCCCAAAACCACCTCAATTTTACTACAAAGCTCTGACTAGTTTGTAAGCTTCATTTCAAGTTTACATTTCTATATCTGGTACTACCCTAGCAATAATGTTTCAAAACTATAAAAATGGCCTAATTAGAGCCCATATATTTTGAACTGAAAAATTACCTGAATTCATTCCATACACATTTTTCTCCCACACCAGGCTCACGGCATGAAAAACATCTTGAAATAAGTGATATGGGACAAAGGGCAAGGAAAAAGAAAAAAACGAGACAGAAAAACTATTTTTTCTCATTTTTATCTGCAACCCATGATTCAAGAGTTTTTACTTTTTTTTAAATGAAAACACAGGTATGAAATCCATAGTCCTAACTGGAAGCAGCACGTAACAACCTCCAGCAATGGCAAAAGCAAGTTACCAAGAATCTAACTAGTTTCCACAATTGCTAACAGCAGGTAGCTAGAAATAAGTAAGTGCTAGAGTAGCTTATGATACACATTTTCAGAATACCATGTCATTCTTCAGCAATGTACATACCAAGGAATCCTTAAACACAGAGGATATTACTAGATTCCACAGAGTTGGATGGTTTTCTTCCCCACGATTTTGAACCTTTGTAGGCCTTTAATATCCAAAAAATTTCATGACAAAGCACTCTACAATCAACAATATGTTAAGTGATAAATCTTCCTCTGTGTATGTTGAATATTTCACCTTTCAGTTTCATCTGATTGCTCATGTGCACACTGAGAACAGTTATCTAACTGCTTATATTTACCTTCAGACCATACAGGACTTACAAATCTCTACCATGGTCTCATGAAGTTTATCTCTCTTCTAAGATGAAAACTTCTAGTCTCACCACAGAACATCCACTCCATATTACTGATTATCCTATTTCTAGATCTCTACAAGTTCCAGTAAATTACTTTTAGTCAAGGCAAAAGAATATCCAAGCTGAAAGCACTATTTAAGATGCAAGTAAACCATCAACTCACACAATGATGTAACATTTTCAAACTTGGGTGTAGTCCTCACGGAGTCCAGACAGTGGTTTGGCCTAGCTCTCCGTTTTCAAAAAGCTAATTTACAAGTACCTAAAAGCTCAGAAAAATATTCATTGCTAATGCAGCCTATAATATCGCAGGAGATAGAAATTGCAGGTGGTAGATGTGAACTCCTTCCTGATTAAGTACTTTTCAACAGTTTTACTGGGCCTGTTACTTCTGCCTATGTGGCATATAATTAACTGCTTTTACAAGTCCCCTCCCAAAAGATACCCTTACAGCTTGAACTTCACAAGTCCTTAACATCAAAACGTACATATTCTTTTCAGGGATATGCTACAGTAACTGTGATAGTAACTTTCCCAAGGAACCAATATATGGTAAATGCTTTATTAGAAGCTGAACAAGGACAGCATGAAAGGGGAAGAAAAAAAAAACCCAAACAAAAACCACCAAACACATAAATGAGGCTCTATAACCTGAGAAACAGGAAGATGTACTTGTCTTTCTTAAAGCTGCTTATTTATGGAACACCTGAAACTGCATTTCTGCACCACTAATAAAGTTCACCTTCAGTGTGAGCACTCCCACTCTTCATAAAGGATTTTGTAATTCAAAGACTTTATGCAATTCCCCTGCCCTCACATTCTGGTCTAAACTACCACAGACCCAATACCTAGTAGCCAGGCCATAGTCAGGAATGTTCTGCCTTTCTGCTGCTATGACTGAAAGCATGTACACTAAAGCAAACCACCATATGGGCAGCTTGCATGTCCAAAAGCTCCTCACTCCAAACTGATCCCAGGCCCCTGAAATGACATACCATTTAACAGGAGTGGCAGACCACCTGATGAACTCACAGAATGGAATCTGAGAACAACATGGCTCTAACCCACAATATTGTATCAGACAAAAGGAGCAAGTTCCACCTTAAAGGGCCTTGAGGGGAAGCCATATAAGGTCACTTGGTCTGTTCAGCCTGGAGAACAGGAGACAGAGGGGAGACCTCATTACAGTTACAACTTCCTCATAAGGGGAAGAGGAGGGGCAGGCATTGACCTCTTCTCTGTGGTGACAGTAACAGGACCCAAGGGAATGGCCTGAAGTTGTATCAGGGGAGGTTTAGATTGGATATCAGAAAAAGGTTCTTCACCCAGAGGGTGGTTGGCTCCCCAGGGAAGTGGTCATAGCACCAGCTGGACAGCATTCAAGAAGTGTTTGGACAATGCTCTCAGGCACATGGTGTGATTTTTGAGGTGGTCCTGTGCAGAGCCTGGCAATGAACTCAGGGATCCTTGTGTGTCCCTTCCAACTCAGGACATTCTATGACTCTGCACAGATCTGTATCACCGTAAATCCAAAGCAGATTTCCACAGGGGAAACAGAAGAACTCTGTGAGTTTAGAAGTTTCACCAACTCATATGAGTATAAGCCATACTACAATTTTGAACAAATCAGTAATGAAAACATTTTTCCTCTATTATTAACTATTTTTTCAAATTTTAGGTATTTTACCTATCTCAGCCTTGAAATATTTATCATAATTTATTCAAATCAAGTACTCCAAATACTTCCATCAAGTCAAACCCAAATATGAAGAGTTTGATTTCTAAAACTTAGTTTCTTGCACTTTTCTATGTCTTTATTTGTAGGTTAGTTTACAGAGTTCTACACTTTTCTCCAATTTAATTTTAAATGTAAATTACTCTTTTTCAAAACAGTTTATTATTATAGACAATTTATCCAGCTCTAAAGCTATACGCTCATTTACCATTTTGGCAACTTATATACTTTTTTAATCAAGGAAATAAATTGTGAAAGTGAAACAAAACCTGACTCAGCACAGTAATGTCTGTCATACAACATCTACCAAGAATATAAGTATTTATGTAGGCCTTCTTAGAAACAAGCTATCTGCTAATAACTAGTCCCTTAATTTTATTAGAAAAAATCCAGTGGGATATCACAGGTGTAATGAGCTAAATCCCAACAATCTGATCGAGTGACTCTGTATTTTACTGTGCAGACATGTGACAAAGAAACTGGAGCATATTTTGTTTGTGAAAGTTCCCTATATCTGCATCAGTCAATGAATTATCCCACCTTGTCTAAGAATCAGAAACTGACTAGACACTGAAATTTTTTCAGTATTCAGTTTTCAATAAGAGATGTGTTTCGAACTTTAACTCTTGCAACTTTAATACCTTAAATTTAAAATCCTGACATGTTTCCTAATCTTTGTTTATATAGATTATAATGATTATATAGACTGTCCTCAGTTTTCAGGCTATACTGTCCTAAGTATAGTGTCCCAAGTATATTGTCCCTAACATCCTGTCCCACAAATCTTAGATGTAAACAAAACTAAGGATAAAAACGAGTACTTGCGTAACTCAGTAGTGCAACTACTCACAGACAAAGCCAACAACTCAACTGCTATGTGCAATTCCACAATTTAAACAGGTGAAATGAAGTTGGAGAAAAGGGCAAGTCTACAGCTGAATTTATTATGACATACAATGCCACCTATGAAACCTGAAGTAATCTGTAAGTCTTCATATAACAAAACTATAATAAAAGTTTATTTATAACACATTTTGGGACTTTAGATCAGCAAATTCTTATTAACATCTTCATTATGTGATTTGGATACACAACAATTACTATCCTCAAAGTATAAAATATTGCTTATCCTACAGGTCTTCTGTTATTCTAAATGGAAATCAAGAGAAGAACTCACCACATCACTTGCTGATTTTGAGATATGAATTATCAAGCTATCAAGTGACCATGCAGATTTTTTACTAGATAAGTACTAAAATCTTAACATTTCAGAACATCACTTTTTGAACCATTCCTGTGATCATTCAGAGATCTTGCAAATACCTTATATTGACAGAATCATAGTAATACACCTTCCCTTCAAAGCTCCATGTATGCTAAATTCATGTTTCAAAAGGTGTTAGGGTGGGGTTTTTTAAATTTACATTGGTAGGATGAAAATACCACCTTTAACCACAACCCCACTCACATTCTGCTCAGCATAATGCTGATGAAACATATCTCACCAAAAGAAAACTAAGAAAAAGAATTCAATATCAAAGTGAATTACCTGCAGAACTAAGAATTAGACAAACCAAGAGCTGCTTAAACTCAGATAATTCTTAATCTGTAATCTACTCAACCCAATATCTTGTAATACAGTTAAATATAAAATTGTATTTTTAGTAATTACTAAGTTTGCTAATATTACCTTAGGAATAGTCTAATAATTAGCAGTTGACAACATAATTTTATTATTTGAATGTAATACTGATTGTGCATTAGGATTTAGTGCAGAACTATTTATTTTATTTGTTTAGAAATTAGGTCAAGAGATAAAAAATTCTGCATGCGATATTCAGCAATAATTAAAGAGTAAAATTTATATGATTTGACTTTTTTTTCCTATTTTATCGTATTTACCATAAAAAAAAAAAAAATACATCAGAGACCAAATCAGATTACATTTTTTTTTTTAAACAGACACTGACCAAAGACTTTTCTCTCATATACATTATTCCAACTCTAATCCAACAGCTATTTAACCATGTCCACGTATTTGGGTGATACCTATTGTTTCCTGGGTCACTCCCTAGAAAGGAAATTGCTAGCACCAACACCACTCCTAACCTAAGCTGAGAAAAAAAATAGCATGAGGGGCAGTAGCTCAGTTTACTCTCTTTTCAACGACTGAAACAGAAATCATGCTTGTGATTTCCATTTTCTCGTGTTTGGAAATTACTTCTCTGAAGCAATGCCATCAGGTATTTATGACAGTTCAAGGAAAAATAAAGGTAAAGCCCAAGACAATTTTTATACCATAGACATAAAAAACCACACTGCAATAGGCTGCCATTAAGCTTCTTGTGGAAAAAGTGATTCAGCTGAAAAGGTGCTGGTTTAGTAGCCACTAAATGTAACTTCAGTTCCTACAGTTGATAATTCTCAGCAAAGAATCATAAATCTGCAGTTTAAAAAGTAACAAATAAATGCCGTTTATTCTCTGAGCCGGTATAATTGCTTTAAAAAACACACAGACACACGAGTATTTTTCCTAACATAGTTAACCCATCAGAAATAATATTTTGCACACACTTCCCATTCCACATTCCCAGCTAAAATCAAATGCAGAGGAGAGAAAGCTCCTTAAGAGAAGAGTGCTACCACGGCATATAGCCCTGATCAAAAAAACAGCTTCGAAAGGGTGCTATAACCACGGACAGATGTGGAACAGGCGCTTAACTCAATACTTCGCTCAGCACGCAACTCTTAGCTACACGCAGGAACGAACGAGATGCACCAAAAAGAGACTTTTGTTTGGAAACCCCACAACAGTTTCATCAAACCCCTGACAGACACGGAGAGAGGTAAAACTCTATTTCACTCCGTCCACCCACTCCGAACACGAGCAGAAGCCGCCCGACCTCCCGGAGAGCTCCCACCGGCTGCCCCGACCAGTATTGCCGGCCGCGAGCAGAAACGCGAGAACCACTTTTCCCACTCCTGCCAGTTTCGCTTCCTCACCTCGGTCCCAGCCGCCACCCTCTCGTCCGCGGCCCGGAGCCCCCGCACCGACCCCCTCCCGGTGCAGGGGCTGCCGCGTCCCCTCTCACGCCTGGGGGAGCTGCTCGGCGGCACTTCGGCCGCTCCGCCCCGCGCCCCGGGCCCTCCGCCGCTACCCCGCCGCCAGGACCCGCGCTGCGACCTGGCCCGACCCGCTTCGGCCGCCCCGCCGCCTCCCCCGCT
>VXAD01000751.1:428429-570445 GCA_013399195.1 Dicrurus megarhynchus | reverse complement strand
GCACCCCGTCCCCTCGAGGCTCTCGCAGCCCCCGCCCCGCCGCGCCGCGGACACCGCGTTCCCAAATTTCGGATGACAGCTGCTGGCTGCGCACGCGCGCGCGCGCGGGGGGCAGCGCACGTGACGCAGGGAGCGGCGCCTCGCGCGTCACGTGCCGGGGGCGGTGCCGCGGGCGCTTCCGGGCGGAGGAGCGGCGCTGTGGGAGAGCGGGAGGCGGCGTGGGTCGGGTCGACCTCGCAGCCTCCTGGCGCCCGTCCACCGCTCCTACGGGCCGGAAAGGGCGCGCCCGCTCTCTGCGCCGGGCCCCTGAGCCACCTGTGCGCCGCACCTGGGGAAAACGCCAGCGCAAAGCTGAGAGTAAAGTCGGTCTGTTATAGAATCACAGAATCAGCTGGGTTGGAAAAAACCTTTGAGGCCACCGAATCCAGCCTATGACCCAACACCACCATATCAGCTAGACCATGACACTGAGTGCCAGATGTTTTCTTAAACACCTCCGGGGACGGTGACTCCATCACCTTCCTCGGCAGCCCATTGCATTAATAACCCTTTCTGTGAAGAAATCCCTCTGCAGTTAACTCCTGTTGTAACATCAGAATGGGCAGGACCTTTCAGGTCCATAGGAATGGTGGATCTGCTGGAGCAAGCTGCAAAGTCGACATGGTTATCCTGATTAATCTCTATGCCACGGTGTCCCGTGTCAATCAGTACTGCTGTATCTGAAGTGATTTTGTTTGCAGAAGTGTAATGTTGCTTTTGATGACAAAGGCCCACAATGCTCAATGCTATGTGTTTCCTTTCTGAAGTGCCATGGTACAGTATAATTCTGACTGTTCAGATTGCTGCTAAAATAAATCAGTCTGTGGTTTAATCACTGTGTGATGTGCTTTGACTTTTCTTACTCATCAGTAGTCTATGTTAATATTTTATTTTGCTTCTAGTTGCTGTTCTAGAAAGTAGTTAAAAACAACCAGAGTATGACTGAAGGACAAGACCTCTTTAGTCCTTCTTCAAGTATATGTATTCTGTTAAAAGAACTTGTACCTTATCTTTGATAGTCAAAGACTTTCTTCAGTACTAAAGGAGCCTGAAAAGATAGGAAATTTTGGGCTGGTGTTTTTGGGGTTTTTTTTAATGCTGTAAGTTTGCTGTGCTCAGAGGCATTAATGTTTTGTCATTTGGACACAATATTATACATTAAGAAAAATTGTGCAGCTGTATCTCTGAATATCTCTGTATGGCACTATGTCCAGCAGTGTCTAAAATGAATCATCCTCTTCTGCCTAGGGAAACAAATTTTGTTTCACTGAATATGAGTAGAAGAAACAGGGAGTTATTTGCCTTCTTCCTTAAGCCTTTGGTGGGGTTAATAAAATATTTGTTAAATGCTTACGGGAAAACAGTGCAGCTGAATGCAGTTTCTCATTGTTTGTTCTCTGCTTGCTAATTCACTATGAAGCAGAAAAGATTGATGACTTTACATTGTTTTCAAATGAGATCTCTAAGACTCATACAGAGTACTTGTTGAAGAAAAAGTACAGCAATAACTCTTGGAAGTATTGAGTCAACACGTCTCCTCATCCGTTTTTCTTTCAGGTTACAAGTCTCTGTGAGGTCATGGTGTGCCTGGAGTGTGTTACAGTATTGCCAAAGCATGCACGTCCCACAGCCACGGGCTCAAGCAGTCCTGAGTAGTGGACTAAGGGTGCACATGGGTAGTCTGAGAGCATTAATCCTCATAGTGCTGTGGCTATGGAAAGCTATGCCTTGACATCATTTTTCAAAGCCAGTGGCTAAGAAATTCTGTTTTGATAGATGGAAGTAAGGACAGGGGCCTTTTTCAGTTGTGCAGCAACGTATGGTCAATAAATCAGCATTTTGGCTTTGTTAAGCTGCTCTGGCACAGTGCTTCCAGTACTTCCTCGCCTTGCATGGGTGCATCTCAAAGCACCTGTGAACTTGCTGGCATGTTCTACCTGGTGGGAAGAATCTTTTTATTACTGAGGTTTGAGTAGGCTTTTCTGCACTTTCTTCCTGCCTTTCATGTTTTAGCTGTGCTTTTAGGCTAGTATTGACTAGGAACAAAAACCCTGGTCCCATGACCACAGCCACTAAGAGAAAAGGATAACCTGTAAGTTCCCTTACCAGTGTTTTAAGTTGCGGATGCTATATCTACGCAGCACAAACCTCTGACCAAAAAAATAGCCTTTTTGCTGTGTGACAGTGTATATTTTCTCTTTCACAGAGGTCAGAAACCATTCCTAGTTTGAGGAGTTGACATCTGTTTTAGTTTTAAGTTTGTCTTCCATGACACCGCTGGGTCCCTGTTTCAGTGTGGTACCACTCATGGTGAAAATTTTTTTCCTTGATATACCCTGAATTTCCTGTATTGCAATGAATGTGTTTGTCTTGTCTTATCACTGTGTTTTTCCAAGGAGGCTCCATCTTTTCTATGCCCTCCCACTGGGTAATGGTGGACAGCAATAGGGTTACCCTGAAGCCTCATCCTCTTAAGGCTGAACAAACTTAGCTCCTTCCGTTGCTTCTCATTAGAGATATCCTCCAGTCCCTGACAATTTCGTGGCCTTCTGCTGGAAGTCTGGAAGTATGTCAATGTCCTTCATATACTGAGAGTTGAAAACTGGTCACAGCATGCTATTTCACCCAAACTGGTGCAGAATATTTCATTTTGGTTTTAAATGTAGGTCATTTCTGTATCATGTAGCAGTAATGCTAAAAAAATCTTTTCAGAATTTTAAGTAATGTATTTGCTTAACATTGCGGTCACATAGCTATCTAAAGTCATTTTAGATGTACAAAGCACTCACTTCTAGAATTCCACTGCAGTACTTCTTGAAACACATGAGATGGCAGCAAATACCAGAAACAAAACACTGGTGTTCCAAAGCAGAGAAGCTGATGGCAGTGAGACAGATTTTGCACTGCTCCTGATATGATTGTCTAGACTGTGAAGATTGCTGCAACTTCTGTTATGCTGCATTGAGTTATAAATCACGATGTGAGTGCTGGCTGTTTAATAGTGACTGAAAATTTCTGTAGCCTGTATGTTTCATTAAGAGTATGCAGTTTGGTAATGTTATATGATAGAAGAAACAACTTTTTTTTTTTTTTTTTAACTATATGTCTTCTGTCAGTTTTGCATCTTTTTAATCATATTTTTTAAATATCGACAGTAATATGTAAGTTTCTAACTTGTAACTGGAAATGCATTCACTCATGAAACTCTGTAGCAATTAAACATTTCTGTGACGTGAAGGTGAAGTTAGGCACATTTGAACTGGGAATGATGAACAATAAAAATACTATAGGACAAATAGGAACTTAGTTTAGCCACAGATGTAGTTGGTAGGTATCCTTCTTCCAATAATGCCATTCAGATGAGAAGAATTTTAAGTTCTCTGTCTCCGAATCTTTTGGCTTTATGTAGAAAGTCCCAGAATATGTATGCATCTCTTAGAAAGGCTGGACTAGATAATCATAAACAGAACTTCCAAGTTGAAAATTCACATTAAGTATTATTTTTATTATATTTACCCTTGAAATTTTATTTTCAACATAGAGGGAACCTTATTGTATTTAACATTAATCACTTTCCTTTGAAAGCTTACTTATCCAGACAGTGTTCCTTTCAGCTGACGGCTTTTTTCCTCAAAAAATGTCAAGATAAAATAGAAAGGCTATTCCATATTGTCTCTGCAGGGCAGTAGTGCTAGAACAGTGCATTGCAAGTCTACATAGGTATCAAACCTCTGAGGCCCAGATTCTGGCCTCCCAGCCAGTTCAACTGAGCAGTCAAAGGTTCATTATTTGGTGACACTAGAGTTTTCTTTCATCGTTTTCTTGCTACCAAATTTATGAAAAATGTAATTCTGATTTCCAGTAGTACTGGACAGATGTTAGGAGTCTTAATTGTACTGTAGTGTGAAAGGGATAAAAAATTAACAATACATAATCAGGCCAGCTTGTCTCCCCTCTGTGTCAATGAATTTGTCTTCTTTTCAGTACACTGTTTTCTGACCTATATTAAATAGTGTTCTAGATCAAAATTTTCACAGTATCTGTCCATTTGGTCTGCAGTACCCATGGGACTTAATGGGCTTCAGTAGTTTTACATGTGTAAAAGACAATTCCGTGATAATGACAAGGTGAAGATGAATATTCAGACAAGGACAAAGAACACAGATTTTTTTTCTTGCCCTCCACTCTGAATAAATAACAGAATTCATGTACATAGCTTTACCCGAAAAGAAAGCAAACACATTGTGTAATTAAATACCTCACCCAGGTACTTTATACTTCCAATGAATTTGGTTTGTTGATGCCATTCACTGAAACGTGGGAAAGTCTTTCAGTTTATAAATTAGGCATAGAGCCAAGATGAATTCCACTTAGATAATACATGTTAGGGGAACCAAAATCTTTGTATTGGGAAAGTGATAGAGATGGCTGAAGCACTGAACTCAGAATGATCATGTTCTCTTTCTGTATGCAGAAACTGTGCTTTATTTCAGAACAATAGGTGGCAGTCTTTATCTTCTGCTTGTCTCATCCACAAGCAGTTAAGGAATCTTTCTTCCTCACAAAAAAATAACTAATATGCTTAGACTGCAATTGCAAAAGTAAGGCTTGGCTATGTCAGTAATCAAACTGCTTACATTTAAACCATAAATTAAACTTCTGTAAACAGGCCATGGAATCCACACAGAATCTGACAAATATGAGCCTGCGAACAAGTGGCATTTAACCATTACTGTCCTTTTTCTGCATTTGTGTAATTTGAGGGCCGAATTGAGAAAAATTAATTATGTCCCTTTCTGAAGCCCTCATCCAGAAATATATTCTGTCCTTTCTTACTGAGCAGGTGAATACGAGAGGTTTTTTTCACTGTTATCTTGAAGAGTTTGTGTCTCTGCTGAAGAAAGGTAATGAAGGACCCGAGAGGAAACAGTAGACACCAGCTGGCCAAGTACTGGCTTAAAGATACCATGAAAAGAGCTGAAAGTCCATTTTAGTCTGAGAGATTCCTCAAAATAATTTCAAATTATGAAAATAAATTATTTTGTATTAGCTACTTTGGCAACTTTTTCCAATCAAAAGAAGATGGATGTAGACTCTGCCACAAGTTGACTAACAAGAAAAGTCAACCACAAGGAGAGTCTGGTGCACCGATGATCATAGGTGGGAATTAAGAAAGCTTCTTTAAAAAAACAAAAATTAAAAAAAACATAGCTTCCATCATCTATGGTGTTTATTCTAGTATCTCTTGTCTCTTTTGTCTTTAAAACCCCTTTATGTGAAATAACAGAAAGTATTTGGACTAGCTCTACCTTCAGGTCACTGCACAGAAAAAGTATAAAGGAAAAAAATAACCAAGCGTATACAACCCAAAATATTGCATCAGAATATTATTTTCTAGAACTTGCACTATGTTTAAGCTTCTTCAGAAACTGGAAATTGAATGTAAATGGAATTTCCACACTTCTAATTGTTCACTTAAATTCTACATTATAGTATCCTACAGGGTGATATAAAAGCTTAGTATTTGTAGAAGAAAGGAGTACAAAGCTAATAAAAATGTTAAGTAAAAATTTTAGCCAACTACAGGTTACATAGGTAGAATCCTTTAATAAATAAGTTGTGATTTGTCAGTAGTCAGAATGAACATGAAATGTAGGAATCTTCTTGCATTTGAAGTTTTAACAATTCATCTTTTTGAGAGTTAATGTAATGTAACTAAATATTGAAATAAATTTGGACTTGATTTTCATTTGATAGTCCACAATTTGTTTGCTTTATTTTCAGTATGGAAGTCTACACACTTCTTGAAAAGGATTTTTTTTTAAATTTTGATTAAATTCAAAGCACTAATGCTGTCATACTTCTGAGAAGTGACATGAATTCAGAACCTTTAAAGATCTTGGAATATATCAACCAAGCAACGCTTGAAGATTAGTAAACTGTTGGTCTCACACATGATTTGATTTGATTTGATTTGATTTGATTTGATTTGATGTAGCCATTTTTGTCCTTAGATACAGCTATCCTCCCCATTAATACTATTGTAATAAAACCAACTACATCAGAGCACCAGAGGAAGTCCAAAAATATACTTAAGTCACCTGACACTTAACTGAATTTTTAATTTTTTTTTTTTTCCTAGCTGTAAAGCAATGAAGAATACCATTTGCTGTACTGGAATCAGACAAAGATTAAAACAACAAAATTCCTGTGTTCAGAAATAATTCAGGTATGTGCAGAGTAGTATCCTCATCTTGGATGATGATGGTCTTGACTCTACTAAAAATGCACGAAGTGACTTTGGTAAATGGAAAATACTGAAATCAGTGACACTAATTACAGGATGATAAATATGACTTAAATTTATGAAGAGAAATGCATCCAGTAGAAAAATATATTGTAAATAATTTTTTTAAAGGTGTATGAAAATCCTTTTTCTGGTCTTTCTGTTGTCTCATGCGGGTTGGTTTTGCTTATTCCATTTCTGTATACCCATTCCATGTATTATTTTCAGTCTCATTACTCTTCATTCCTGTGGGAACTGCCAATCCTTGTAAGAGATTATGAACTCTCATGTGCCAATTTAGTAGGATTTGGTAAGAACAGTAAACTGAAATGGGGGGACAGAGCTTGGGGGTGTCTCTTAGTTTTCTTCCCACTACGCAATGGTCGCAATGGTGGAATTAATCCACTGGATGTTGACCTGATGTATATCAGTATATAGCATTTTGAAAGAGCAAATTCTTGATTTTTTTTTTCCTGCCTTGTTTTTTAAGGCATAAAGGGACTTTTCAACATCTGTCTAAAGTAATAAAAACAGTTTAAGAAACAATAGTTTGTGGCTTTCAACTTAAATGACATCAGGGATGGCTGCAATCCAGAGGTCATCCATGAAAAGATAAGAAACAGTTAGGAGTTCTGCAGAAATTAAAGTCTTTCATCAACTCATCTCTCTTATATTTCTACCTTAGAGCTTAGCTTTAAATTCCTATTTGCTTCTCAGTGAGATATATTCAAAACAGAGGATAGTCCCTCTGTCATGGATATAAATAAAGATACCAGTAAAATGTTGGATTTCTTTTGGAATTACTCTCTGAGAAGAGATTTTGAGAAGAGGAACTTAGAAGCAAAATATCTGACTGTTTTGTGTGCAACACCCATGTGACTTCACAGAGCTTAGGAAGTTTTGTGTTCATAAAAGACCATCCCAGGATAATGACAAGAAGAAGATGAATACTGAAACAGAATGGAGACTGAGTGGGGTGGGGGGGGATGGGAGGAGGATGGTTGTTATTTTATTGGGGCTTCCACAGCTGGCATAGCTTCTAATTTTTTTAACCAGATCAAAATCTTAGGATATCATAGAAATAATTATAGGACCAGAATCTCAAATTAGAACTTCAGTTAAAATAAGACAGCTGACTATGCAGGTTTTTGAAAGCAGATAGTGCCAAATTAGTGTTACTGTGTTCATACTTTTTGTTTGATTTTTTAAAAAAGAAAATTCGTTATTTGATCTCAGCGCCTACTGCTACAAGCAGTATTCTTATCCAGCTGAACCACAACTAGCACGCATTTTATTATTTTTGTGTCTCTTTTATCCACTTTAGTGTGCTCTTCCATGTGTTGCAAAGTACAGATGGTGGAATTCAATGTTGTCAGTTAATCCTTCTGTGAGCACCAGCTAATCCTCATTTTTCAGTTTCTGGTGTGATCTGTGCAATCACTTTGTTAAATCATTATGCCTGAAATAAAGAATGACTGTTAACAGCAAAAGTCAAAAGGATTGAGTCAAATTATTCTTCCACAGACATCCATGCGTTTGATTGGCATCACTGATGCTAAAAAGATTAGCAAAAGGGAAGAATTTACCCACTGTTTTACTCAGTGATAAAGTCTTCACAAATACAAGAAATAAAGCTACATTAGACAGCCACAGAATGTACAGGAGAGTGCATACCCCAGATAGATGCTTGAATGCATTTGGTGGGATATTATAGTATAAAGAAATTAGGGAAGGAAGCAGTGAGTTAACAGAGAAGCAAACAATATATCTAGGGGCGACAGATGTAGGAAACATATGTACTTGGTATTGCAGTACATGTTCTAACGTATCCTTTAAGCCCAAGACTAACTATATGAGAGGTGTTAATCTGGGGAAAGAAGATGAGGAGGGGACTGTACACCTCAGTCAGCTGTAGCAATGGTGAAGTAACCCAATTAGAATAAAACAATAAGATTACTAACACAGACATGCACATCCTGGTATTGGGCTGCACCCAGATACTGTGCTTTCCAAGACACACCTTGATAATGAAACACAATGTGTTTCAAAGGCACTGCCATATAGAAGTTGAGCTTTTTCACAGTGTACAGTGTCACTGTGTCATTTTTTGCTGTCTGCTACTAAATGTGGTGGGCAGAAGGTGGTATTAGTGTTGAATCAGGGTATTTTTCCACTAGGTCACTCCAACAACTTGCTCCTACTGAGATGAGATGGTGTTTCTTCCACTCACACCCACACAGGCACACAACCACACACACTTGCTTCTACCACTTACTCTGCATCAGCTCTGACAGTTGCTAGACCCCCTATCTGAGCAGTCTTAGCTTATTAATCAAGTGATTAAATACATATCTATAACATTCTGATAAACTGGGATATTGTATCAGTACATAGAAGGGACCTTTCGGTGCACAGAGATGTTATAAAAACACTTGGCAACTGGTGTTAACTGAAGAGTATATGACATCTCTCATTTTCTATAGTGATCTGTTCAAGCCCTCACTGGTTGCACAGTTCTTGTTGTCCACTGGTTGTCATCTGCATCCTCTTACTAGTACAACTTCCTGTTTGTCTCTTAAACTCTTTCTACAAAGCTTAAAAACCAGCTTTAAAAGGGTCTCTTTTTGAATACTTTCTGTTCCAACTAGAGGAGTTAAACAGGGTGATATGGGAGATACTGTTAAGAAATATGTTTAAGCATCTCACACCCTACTACCACAACTGGGTAAAAGGAAGGTAAGTTCTGCCGTACTTGTAGGCTCTGCCTCTCTGCTTTCCAGTTTAAAAGGCATTCCTGGAATTCCCACATTCTTTAGAGGTACTGCTAACAGTATCCAGCTGTAGATGGAAATACATTTTTTCTCTTCTTTTTTTTTTTTTTGATGTTCTTGCAGAGAGAGATGTCACGTGAATATGCTTCGAATTTATATGGAAATTAAATTAGCTGCTGTGTACAGTAGTCATCACACTACAGTAACTGGCAGTGGAAGAGCAAATGGCAAGATGTGTAGTTACAGTTTATGAACTTGTGAAAGAGTCTACTCCAGTCTGTTGGCATAAACCTACCTTATGTTGTCTTACTTTTTTGGTAGGAGGAGTGTTTCCAAAATTTTTCTTTAAATGACCCCAACTTATTTTCATACATCTTGTAAGAAAAATTTCCAGGTTAATTTACAGATGGTTTTACAAAATATTATATTCAAGTGATTGAGGACCTGAGGATCTGGGGAAATAAAAACTCCCGTACGATAAAGTTCATATTCCCACTCCAGCCAAAAGTACTAAAAGACATTTCAGGCAGTTCAGGCTACTACTTTTTATAAGCTTTTCAGCAAATGGAAATCCTAACACTAAGACTGCAGTTTCAGGAGGTATTATGTAGGAATCTAACCGCTTGTTGGTGCTGCTTCTTTCTTTCTCTCACTTTGAGGCACTCCCACCACATACTACACTTTTTTGTTAGTTTATGAAACTCATTAAAGAAGTGGAAATCTAATCCAGAGAAAGAAAAACATTTTCCTGCATGATTAGCAAGATGAAGCAATACATCATCCAAGGAATGCAGAGGACACTCACAAATGGGAACAGAAGAGGAGAGAGAAGAAAAGAGAAGGAAAGGTAAAATTTCTTCTTTCTTGACAAGTTAGTGAAATACTGCAGTGCTAGAGATAAGACTGTTCATGTCCTAGCAACAAATTACAGTTAAATTCTGAAAATTGTAATGGTAAATACTGTATAAATCTAATATTATGATACAGTAGGACAATATAAAAAATTTTTGACGCTAGTTTTCCAAAACAATAGGGTTCTAGTGAAATCTAGTAGTACAAACAGCATGAGAGAAAAATAGTAACCATAACTACCTTTGTTAGGTATTGCTTATTATATGAGGGGCTTTTTTTAAAAGCAAATATTGTAGTTATTTCTACAGAGACCCCTGTGCTTTAAAATTCATGCCTAGGGTTTCGAAGAAAAGAAGATGAAATGTAAATTAAGAGTGCATGATTGTGCTTAGTGAGGTCTCAGACTGGTGTTTCTACCTTTGAGAGGGAAGAAAATAGATAATTGTGATTAAGCATAGGAAATAATAGAGAAAGGAGAAGGCTATTTGTCCTAGTTCCAGCCAGGACGGCGTTAATTTCTACAGTAGCCAGGACAGGGCATGGCTAGGACCTGGAGCTTTTTCTATACAACCTCACATCATTGCTGGGGTGAAGGAAAGGGAGTCTCTTCCAAAGAGAATGGGTTCCTTCTGGTCAAATAAGAGTGGCCGAGTTGTTTCTGTGTGAATCATTGCCTCTTTTCTTGTACCCTCTGTCATTAGTATTGTTGCTGTTAGTGTTCATTTTCTTGTCTCATTGCTTCTTCCAGTAAATTTTTCTTATCTCAGCCTCTTGTACTTTCAGTTCTTCTCTCCAACACACTGCAAGGAAGGGGAAAGGGAAAACGGGAGTGAGCGAGAGCCACACGGTTTCAGTAGTAGCACTAATTGGAGAATACCATTCCTAAACCAAGACACTACTCTAAAAAAAAACCATTGAAGAAAACAAAAAGCAAGTAGGAACAGCAGAGCAGAACAAAAAAAACACACACAAAAATCCCCACAAAAGAATCAGGAAAAGAATAGGTATGTAAGGACAAAAATTGAAATAACTGAGATAAGGATAATTATAACTGGTCAAAGTGAGACTCCCTGAAATCCACTGATACATTCATTTTCCCTGCTTAAATATAGAAGGCAGGTTTTTGGAAGAATTGGATTTCTAGGGTCCTGCCTGCTGACACACAGTCTAGCTGCTGATTGCAAGCCTGAATCGAGTTTGGAAGATGGAACACCAATGTGCTATTCCTTCACAAAAACGCTAATTGTAGGAAGAGGTTGCCATTACAGCAAGCAGCTTTATTCCCTTTTGGGCAGAGTAGATGGTAAAAGGAAAAAGGATTAGAATTATTTTTGCAGTATTCTTCCTGTTGTCCTGAGTAGAAATGTACAAATAAATTCCATTCTTCCCTGGTTGATTTTTTAGCTCTTCCAATTATCAGTTTGTAACTCATAGTAATTGTTAGTATTTTTTCTGGCCCTTTTTTTTTTTCTTTTTTGTCATCTGAAGCTTGACAAAGTACAGTCAAGTCGTTTTTATCTAGGGATGCATGTTTTAACAAAAGGTATGATCACTAATAGAAAAAAAATTCCACACTTAGGAAAAAATTTAAAAGGTTTGATCTTGCATAGTTACACAACTGTGTACTCTGTTAGCAACCTCTCCTGAGCTGTGAGAAGCTGGAAACAATTTTTTTCATTGGGGTCTAGCACCAACGCTTGGATTGCATAACTGATTTATCAAGCTAAAGAGATGTGGGACAATATAACCATGACCATCACAGAAGAATATAAAGGTATAAAAACATCAGAAACAAGTTGCACTTGGAACATGAGACCATCATGGGAAGAGAGAAACTCAACTTCTTATTTTTTGTCTATGGAAAAAAATGTTGATAGCTATCTACAAAGAGAAAAATATCCTATTCCATATAAAATAAAAAGCAGCCATAGTAAAAACTCTAGTTAATATGGGAGTGAAATGACTGTTAGAATATGAATTACTGGAAAACCATCTGAACTATGGAAGAAAGGATGGTAATGATTTCATTTTCAGAAATTTTTGTGACATAAAGAAAGATGAAAGAAAGGCATTTCCCTAAAAAATAGAAATATCTGTACTCCCTACCAAATACCTATTCTGTATCTATTTAACTAAAAATGTGAGTCATTTGGCAGTCCTGAATAAACCAAAAGCACAAAATATTGGCCACATTTCAGAACAGAATTGGCCAAGTTTGAAAGATGGTCATCATTAAAATAGTGCTTTTCATTGTTGTTATTTCTAAGAACATCTATGAAACAAATGTTTGTCACACTGTTTTTTGTTATTTTTAAAACTGGCCTGTTATCCGCTATAGCTTTGTGGACTATTTGTGTCTTTCTCTGAGTCAATGCAAAGTGCCACTCAGATTTAACATTCTGTACTTTCACAAGCCCAAGCACACACTGATAATATTTACTTAGGAGGGAAGCTGGCAGATCCCCTCCCACCAAAAGCCTCCCTCACTCCATATGAATGTCTTTTCCATGGTCCTTTAGCTCCTTGGAGCTCTCTAAAACTGGAAAAGGGAAACTCTGTGATTTATTGGAAGGCAAGGATCATGAAGAGGGTGAGGATTTACTCAACCCATAACAAGTGTACAGGAAGTAGTTCACAACCCAACATGTTCTGCTTCTAAATCCTCTGTCAGAACAAGTTCACCATGTTGTGCAGGGCAGAGAAGCATATAGTGAAATATGACTGGGGGGTTGGGGGTAAGAGTAGAAACAGATACAGATGCTGGAGGATAGGGTTGGGGGGACAAAAGGAGATTAGATTTTACATTAACTTTTTACTTGCTAAGAGTTTTGTGATAAATTCCATGTGAAGTACAATCATATGACTGACAGTGTGTTGGCCCCTATAGGGTCTTCCTTAAGGAAAGGATTATGAAGAATGTTAATAATGAGAATAGGAAAAAATACCATTTTTATATTACTTCCTACTAAGTAGTTTACTTCAGATTTTATTGGGCACTCAATAAAAACCATTTGGCAAATGGCTTAAGACACCCAGAGGGAAAGCTGTGAACGTTTTTTTTGTTCTTATCAAGGATGTGTCTGCATGGACTTCTGAACAGGACTAGGACTTCAGATGAGTAAAATTATTTTACAAGGAAATAGAACCCTTAAAGCTGTGAGTCTCTGTCACACGCGGACATGAAGGAAAATACGTATACTCACGCTCTCACGGCAGGTGAAAGGCCAAGAAGAAGGTGGCCTCTTTATTCAGACAGTTATATACCTTCTTAACAATCACTGTGGATTGGATGGTGGGGATTACCACCCCTCAATCACACTGGTCAAAGGAAATATCCATCAAACATCTCCGCCCAGGAGAAAGAATGAAAACAATAAGGACAGTTAGACAAACATAGCTGTGTTTACAGAAGAGTGTGTGAGAACTTCTATCACAGAATTAAAAACATCCAAGCACTAGAGGAATCAGGGCGACAATTCTCTGATTCTTTTAGTTAAACAGGCTGTTGGAAATTCTCCAATTTTTCAACAGACTATTTCAGACTATTTCATTGAACATTTAATTGTTGTGTTCACAAATATTACTATTCATATACATTTTCATAGATCAATTACAGACTGCAATTGCAATACTGCAATTAAAATTGCAGAGCCTTATAATGCTTTAGAGTCTCTTACTACCCTGCAGTTATTTCACATCTCTTCATCCATTATCCACTTAATTTCTTCTGTTATTTCCTGCTAAGTAATTTCTGAAATGTTCACGCTAATTTATAAACAAAGGTTCTTAGAGAAACATGACACATACTCCTTGGTACTTGGTCATAAATTTAAAATGTAAGGGTTTATTATCTGCTTCTTAATAATGCATGACCTGAGTTTAACTATTTATTTATTTCATATATGACTGAACCTGTTAATGAGATATGAGCAGGAGAGCAAAATTATTCTATTATTTTGATTTCAATGCCACTACTGCATTTTATTACTTTAGGAGCTGCTGAGTACTAAGTCCCATTTAGCAGTGCATGTTGCTTACCTTGATTAAGAATTGCTTAGACAAGGAGGTACAGCCTGTATTAGCCAGTACTCCTCGCCCTGTGTTTCCCCTACCAATGAGTCTAGACTGTTTCTTTGGAAAGACATATTACTGTCTTTTAATTTTGTTCTAGAGTTTATGTTGATTGACAGAATACAAAACTTCTGTTGAAACAGTAAGGAGAGTCATATGCTTTTTATTCAAGTGAAAAACAAACATGATTTGATCCTATTATTTATTTCAGCTTTTTTAAGAGATTACCAAGGACAGAATTGCTTAATGCCGTTTTGCAATTGGTAAACATAAGTGCAGAGAAAATACATTTTAAATATTTGCACTTAGGCAGGCTAATATATTAGCACTGTTAGAAGATAGTGATCTCTAATGTTCTCATACAACAGTAGTAAACTAACAGGCTATCCTTAATTAACTCGGTGTACACTGGAAAATGAAGATAGATGAATCCATGGGTAACAGGTGTAGAGTGCTATAAAAGTGGATGTAGTATGAAACTATATAATTTTCAGAAGCTAGTGTTATGGAAATTCCAACTTCCTCCTGCTTCTGTTCAACTATTACTTAATATTTTGCCATGTCATCCTTTGGGAGAGTGGCTGTAATGAGAACATTATATGAGATAGTGTGTCCTTTCTTAATCATAATTATGTTGAAAAACAGCAAATAAATTGTTAGTAGCATCTGAGATTTCTCAGCTTCCCTCATCACTGGATATGGCCATGCTAGTTTAATTACAGATAATGACCTATCAGTTATCTTTACATCCAAACCAACTGAAACACTGCAAATCTTGAAATTAGGATTTAGGATTTCCTCTGCAGGTTTAATCTAGTCTGTAGACATATGCATTAGTATATATTTTTTAGAATATTTAAGGTCACTGTTTTCTGACACATACCTTATTTAGCGAACAGGTAGTTATTTGACTGTTTTTTCAGTGCTACACTCCCAGTTACTCCTAACTCACTCTCAGCTTTTTCTCTCACTTTGCCACTGGTCAGTCCTCTCTCAGTTTCTATTCTGACCAACTGCTTGTTCCATCACCCTTCTTCCACATAAACCATATTGACAATGACCAGCATTTCCTATCAATCTGTCAGTAGATATCCCAAGCTGCATTTTTCGTTTTCTTGTTGCAGCCTGCGTTTCCAATTGCTCCCCAAAGTCTGAGCATTGTTCCTTCTCCACCTGAGTCAGGATACTGCCTTACCATGCTGCACTAAAAAAAACAGAATTCTGAATTAGTTGAAGGTCATTATCATGTTTAAATCCTGTAGAGAGGCAAAGCATGTTAATGCAGCACTGCACTGAATCAACATTAATGCATGCTCTGTGGCCAGAGCTGCAGAAGCATGGCTGTACAAATCACATGCAATCCCTTAGAGATTCAGGGTCCATAAGTGAATGGCAAGTCATGGTCAGGTAAAACATGCTTACTGTAACTGGGATTTTTACAGGAAGTATGGCTGCATCCTAGAAAGTCTTTAGTAAGTGTATGTGAACCAGTCCTTTTAAAGAGCTTATATTTAACCATGTTTGATAGTTTTTATTTTCTTTTTTTTTGAAACAGGGACAGTGAAAAAATATCTAATACCACAACCAGGACATTGCAACATCCTACTCTTTTTCTAAGTTATATGTTAACTAAGATATTATGTAACATTAAAGTATTTATTCAGTTTTGATTTCAGAGACAGATTCTTCAGTGCTGGTTCAGTCTTGGTCTATATTTAAGAGTTCACGTTCATTAGGAGTTTGAAAAATATCAGATACTCTAACAAACTGCAAATGTTGAGGAAGATATCTGAACCAATCTTTGCAGCTTCTAGTTTGTTATCAGAAGAACCAGTCCCATTTCTTTCACTCCCCTATCCTCACTGTGCAGTCCCACTTCCTACCTTGTACTGTCTGTGGTACTCATCTCCTGTGATCCTTTGGCAGGCGAGCAAAACTTATTCACCTGAGAAAATCACCCCTCTTCTTAGGATGGACACGATATAATGAAATCTGACGTAGATTCAATCAGAAACTTTATCTGCATTTGTGTGGACAGATCTGTGTATATGTAGGTGTAGTCAGACTATGATCAAACAAAATGTCATAACCGATTGTAGTCCACCTAGAGCCTGATAGAAAGTATGTTTTGGTGGAATCTCTTACAGCATTTGCAGAACTGGTTTAAATAATCTCTTAATATCATAAATCATTACAGTTCTGAAAGCAACAGCTTTCTTTAAGCAGATGAGGACTCAGAAACTTCCCAAAAAGGGAAGTTCCCCTAAGTAACTGCAGGATTTCTTCTCAAATGGTTTGCTTTGAGACACAAAGATGAAAGAGGTTGCCCTTTTGGAGTTTCTGTGATTTATAGAGAAGCACTCAAAAACTTTTACCTCAAACAGAGACTAGGAAAATGGCTTTGTAATTGATTTCCTATTACTAAAGGATCTTGTTCAAACTCTGAAAGATGAGTATCTGTGACCCAATCTTGAAACAGGAAGAGGATTTTTATTCAGTGTTTTTCAAGACGAATGATAGTTTCATTAATGTCTGTTGGACTGATAATCTAGATAGACATCTAGGATCTGAGATTTTTTTTTGAAAGAAGTTTTTGTTGAAGCTGTCATCTCAGCAGTTTGTATAGGTGTGCTAGCTGAAGAACAAACAAAGGTAATAATAATTCAATTTCTACTCTAAAAGTAAGAAAATAAAACTCTATGCACATGCAAAATCTAGTCTTCTGAAAAAAAAGTCTCAACTATTAGACTTCCTGAATTTGCAAAATCTGCGTATTCTGTTGCATAATACCTTTAACTTCTAGATAAGAATAAGAGAAGTCAGATGTTTATTTCCCAGAGAATACCTTGTCATCATGATACACCTGTTAGGGTCAGCAATATACAGGTCTCTCTGTGCCAGAGAGAACTTTTTTATTGCCTAATAAAACTAGATGAGGCAAGAGAAATTCTTGCAATGCAATGTCTATTACATAGGTATTCATAATAGATAACATCTCCTGATATAACATATTTACATAGGCAATGCTCTTATCATATAGCCATATTCAGCATTTAAAAGCCAATAGACACAAATAACATGATAAAAGGGTTAACATATCCAGTATTAAGTAACTGAATTTGCATTCAAGGTCTATCCAGCTTACCTTTGAACCAACTTAAAAAAGAGCAAGTGACAAAAAGAAAGACTAGAAAATCACCTACGCAGCAGCAAGAAATTCTGACTAAGAAATCCAGTACAGGTCCTCCTGGCTTTCTTTGGAAGGTTTACAGAGGACATTAGTGGGCATTGACAGTGATAACAGGGAAAAAACCCCACATATTTGATTGTAATTCAAGAGTTTTCAGGAAGGAGAGATGTTTGCCATAGAGACTGAGCAGCAGATGCCCTGCTTGGCTGAGTGTCACAGAGGTGTCTGGCAGTTCACTTAGTCACAGCATCAACAAGCAAGGTGGCAGATGGTGATCAAAACAGTGATGGTTGGAATTAATTCTCTTTATCTCCTCTGTGGATATCCCCAACTTCAAATAGAAAAGGAGGTGAAGTACGAAAAAGGTTTAAAAGATATTTAGCAGGTTGAAGCATTAAGAGATATTTGCCAGAGGACTGGATTATTCAGGGGTGTTTAAAATAATTTAAAAGCCTATGGGCAAAGCCAGACTACAGAGAGTCCCTACCCAGCCATATGGTTGTTACAGGAGAGACTCTAGACACCAAGTGCACCTCCAGAATGTACTGACCCTGACCAGGCTCACCCAGGGCATGCACATACTGCTCATGAACCCAGGGTCTCCATTTCACCTCAGCCCTAGACCCTCAGCTATCTTGCCATATGCTGGCCTCCAGCCTAGTCTGGCCCTGCCATCTGGATAGACCTCAAACCTACATGGTAGCTAGTTTTCCTCCTGAATACATCTCTCAGATGTCCACTGCCCACTGTCTTTAGTCCTGTCTGCTGCATGGACTTCAGATTCAAGATGAAACTTGGCCTACAATCCTACCAGTACTCTCATCTCCTTTTGCTGTTGCCTGGACCTGGTTCATCTCTTGCCTGGGACTGTCAATGGATCCTACTACCAACACCTGGCTCACTCTGCTATGACTATACCTCTGGGACCACGCTCTGGAGTTGCTCTTTACTCCTGGAGAACTTAGTTGGAGGGAAAAGCAGGGCTGTGGTGCTCTTTGACAGCGGAAATGGAGAAAACAATCTAACACCTAGTACCTTAAAAACCTTCTGACACTTGCTTTCTTCAGCATTTGTCCACACAAGAAATGGACTTGGAAGGGGTTTGCTTCAAGGTTAATATTCATGGATACTTGCATGTATATTCAGTGAATATCCCCAGTCTGGTGGAGTCCCTGCTGACTGGAAAAGAGGAAGGATAACCATTCCGGAAAAAATGAAAGTAAGGAAGACTCAGGGAATTATAAGCCAATCAGTCTCATCTCAGTGCCAGCAAGATCATGGAGCAGGTCCCCCTGGAAACCATGCTAGGGCACATGGAGGACAGGGAGGTGATTAGTGACAGCCAACATGGCTTCACTAAGGGCAAATTGTGCCTGACAAATTTGGAGGCCTTCTATGACAGGGTTATAGCATTGGTGGATAAGGAAGGAACAACTGACATCATCTACCTGGACTTGTGCAAAGCATTGGACAGTGTCCTGCCTGACATCCTTGTCTCTGAACTGGAGAGACATGGATTTGATGGACAAATCACTCAACGGGTAAGGAACTGGCTGGATGGTTGCACTCAAAGAGTTGTGGTCAATTGCTCAATGTGCAAGTAGAGACCAGTGATGACAACACCAATTTGTGTGGTTTGAGACACAAAACACGCTGGAGGGCAGGGATGCCATCCACATCAACCTGGATGGGGTTGAGAGGTGTGCTTGTGTAAACCCCTGGAAGTTCAACAAGACCAAGTGTGAGATCCTGCACCTGGATCAGGGAAATCTCAAGCACAAGTACTGTCTGGCCAGAGGTGGACTGAGAGCAGCCCTGAAGAGAATGATTTGAGGGTGTTAGTGGAGAAGAAGTTACATTACTCTTTATATAATGACAGCCATAGTACTTTTCAAATCTTATTTTAAACAAAGAATCATGTTACAGATTAAGTATTTCCTGAAGAGAAAAAAAAATCTGTGTTAAAGATGTCTCAAATTAAAAGGCAGCAATACAATACAAACCCATTTACAGTTCATAGTACAAACCCATAAGCAGGAACAGCCATGAAGATGGTAATTTAAACTGCTAGAAACTTGCTTTCTGTTGAGGAATTTCTGTGGAACAAATCTTGCATCAGGACAAAAGTCAGCATATGTTGGACTAAGCCAGTACTGATACTCGCATTTTTTTCTTTTGCTTTACTTGTTGCAATGTCCTTAACATTATGAGTGCTTTTCATTACTTTGAGGAATTGTAGATAAAGGAAGAAAGAATTATAATATAACTGCTTTTGCAGAGTTAATTTTTATATGCATTCCATTAAGAGTTTACATGGGTTCACTGATCAGCTGAACAAATTTGGAAAAAAAGTACACTAAGGAATAAATGCAGAATCCCGGGATGGTAACTGAAATACTGCAGATTGGTATCAGTACATCTTTTTGTCCTAGTGTTGTGTTTCTCTTTAGGCAGTTGTTGCTGGCCAGTGTCAGAAATAGGTTATTGTTACAGATAACACTGTAATCTGACCCAATCTCTGTGTTCTGTGGTACAGTGGTGCAGAGGCACATCAGATGGCGTAGATTTTCATCTTTGGGTTATAGGAGGGAACTGAAGTGAATCTTAAAAGAATACAACACCATTTTCTTATTTTGATAGTTCATGATTTTAAAAGAGCACAGAAGGATAATTCCACCACCACCCATGAACCTTGCAGTATTAGAACTGCAACAGATATTTTGGCTAAATCACAACTGGAGTAAAGACATTCATAGAAAGCTTAAAAATATCAGTGTTAAAAAGAGTACATATACCATGTCACATTAATTTAAAGAGTATAGGGCACTCCTTTTAAAGTCTTGTACTTTATCTAACAAAACTGACATCCCAAAAAGCTACATAGCGACTCCAATGGTCAGCTCATCAGGCAAAGACATATGCATCTCGGAGCTTTGTGCAAATAGCTGTAATAATAGCAGGATGCGGTTTCACAATCCTTTCCTCTCTTCCAAGAAACCTTCTTCCTTCTGCTGAGATACATGAAGAAAACAGCTGGATTTTTGGCTAGTATTTTGAAGTAATAGATTTATTCAAAGCTACAAGACTAGCTAGCTTTTCTTGATTTGATATCAAAGCACTAGCACCTTGGATATCCAAGTTTCAGTTTCTGCTGAATCTCTTGTTCAAGATTCCTATTTTACTAGTTAAGCAACAAATAATAGTTTTCAGGAGGCAGCTAAAGAGCTGGCTAACTGGTCAAGCAAATAAACCAGGCTTGTATCCCTACCAGAGTGATTACACATAGCCCATGCTAAGGCAAAGTCTGTGCTGAGTTTCTGAATAAGAAAGTATTACCCACAGAGTGGCTTAACAAACCACTCCAGAGGTGGTGCTTTCCAAGGTGGAGTGGGCATGCCTTGGCATTGCCGCATGATTCACTGGGGCATCTCTCCAGTCTTCCTGCTCCAAGGCATAGTTTTCAAGTTGAACTAAAATTGGAGTTAGTTCCGGAAAATGAAGAAATATGGATAGAAATACATTGTTTGGGATGTTTGGGATGCTTCTGTATTTCCTCAGACTTCGCTTCCTGTAGCACTACAGACAACTATAAAACTCTGACCTCACACTGAAGAAACAGTTCTGTCAAAATTATCATTTCGAGTGAGCTGACTGTAATGTGTTATTTTGTGTGAAATATCATCCTGATACTACCTGCCAGAGAAAAGGGATGCATTTTTAGGAACACTTAGTACTTGAACAAAGTGTGAAAGAATTTTTGAACACAATCTGCAATTTTTTTTTCAGAAAGCTTCACGATTGCTTTAAAAAGAAATTATGTGGGTACAAATTCATAACAGGATTTAATTTGTTACTATCATGGTTTTAATGTATTTTTCTAATATTTCTATTTCACTCTTGTGGTTTCAAGATAAAACCCATAGCAAAGTTTGAATTTCCTTCATGCTACTATCATATTTATAAAGAAGCAATATATACATCTAGAGGAGTAAAGCAAAACATTCTTATATTTTAATGGCAATCAGTTAAAGTCAGTATTGGATTTATATCACAAACCCTTGCAGCAAACAGCCTTGCCGTTTGAAGCAAGCTTCCTCTCAGTTAATTTGGGGATCTCTCATTCTGAAACCAGGGACTTAAACCATTACTTCAAATACATACTGGCATAAATTTGTGAGGGCCTTTTCCTTTATGAGGAAGTATTTATGGTAATTCAAATTATATCAGAGAAGTAATTTCATGTTTACTACAGGAGTGGAGAGCTTGCATGGATCAGTGATCTTTGGTGCAAAGTAAATTTAGGTTTGGAAGTAGTGATAAAAATTCAGAAGGCAGTATATCTGTGATACCATTAAGATGAAATTAATTACCATCTTGGAAATGTTTTTCTTTCTTTCACTGTTGTTTTATTTAAATGTTAATTCAAATACATATCCTCAATGTGGCAACACCGGGGTTAGTTCTGGAAGACGGAATAACTGTGGGCATGTGTTTATAAATAAAGATACAAGTCTGTAACTATGTTGATACCATTCTCAGAGAGACACAGAGCTGAAAGACGGGGAAAAGTAGGTTTAGTTACCTCTTCGCTCCCCTAGACTAACATCACCAAAAGTTAAAGCAGTAATAAAGTTCTTAGACACTGACACAGACAGACAGGAGACACACACACACGCCCCGGTTAACAGCTGTGAATAGTGGCATGTGTTGCTCATCCCAAAGCTCGCCACTCAAAAGCAACTTCACGCTCTGCTGCGGAATCACAGAAACCTTTTTCTCCTATTCGAGCAAGGCTTTTGTGAAGGGAAACCCTCTCTCCCGGGAAAATGTCCTNGCGGGGAGGCGGCGCGGTGCATCGAGCAGCTCCTGCCGCGGCACGATGACTTCTCCCGCCGGCACATCGGGCCGCGGGAGCAGGAGAAGCGGGAGATGCTGCGGACCGTCGGGGTGCAGGTAGGCGCCGTGCGGGGCGGGGGCGGAGCGGCCGGACCCTCCCGGTGCGGGCTGTGCCGGCCCGCGGGAGCTAACCACGGCGTGCGGGCGCTTCTTGCAGAGCGTCGAGGAGCTGATGGACAAAACCATCCCGGCCAGCATCCGCCTCCGGAGGCCGCTGAGGATGGATGACCACGTCTGTAAGTGACCGCATGGCCCGGGGTGCTCCCGGACTCCCCCCCCGGGGTGTTCCCGGACTCCCCCCCGCCTTCCCGCGGCCCCTTCCGGCCGGCAGCGCCCGTGGGGGGTGGGGGGGACTTGGGGTGCGCACCCCCTGCCCCCGATATCCCCGCTGATACGTGTAGCAATCTGATCTTACCACTCAAGTAAAGTGCAGAGTAAGACTTAAATAAACATAGCAGCACCATCACCGACACTTCATTCTTCTCCGACCAACTCGGTAGAGTAGTTTGGCTGCTGTGTTTATTGCTCTCCCCTTGGAAATCGGTAGGAAAATATGTGTAGCAGACAGGGGCTGCTCGAAAACCCGGTTTGGACCTCAAGTGCTCCATTGACTTCACTTTGTCCCGAGAGCCTAATATGGAGTGAAAAGTATGGCTAAAAATCGTCCCCTTAGTGTGGCCGGTACCTTCAAATGGGCCACTGTCTTTTGTTGGTTCTTACGTGTCTGCAGGATTTCTTTGTTATTCCTCTCCCCCGTTCCTTCCCTCCCCAGCCCCCCATAATAACCTGCATATTTCAATAACATGAAAAACCTGTGTCTCCGCGTTATGGATACGCAGGAGACTAATGGCCACATTTTAAAATCTGTCTGATTGAGGGTTAAACTGCAGGAATACAAAACATCTTAGTCAGCTATTGTGGCACTACGGGAATTCAGCAAATTGCTGTAGAAAAGTTGATGTGATACCATGAGGTTTTAGATACTAGCGTTTTTAAGAGTTAGCAAGCACAGTGCAAAAGTTCTTCCTGCATAACTGCATTTTTGAGCGATGTCTGTGAACATCATGCTGGAAGTCCTGTAAGTGAAACAAAAACACTTAAAAATCCCCAACGCTAAACAATTACACTAAATCTAACAAAGCTCAATGGCCATTCAGATATGGGAGCCAGTTACATCGGTATTAACTCCATTTTTGTGTCAAGATCCTTTGCCTGATTTGTAGAAAACTTGATTCCTCTTGCTGGCATTTTCTCATTGCTCATCCGTGTGCTGTAATTTGAGTGTAAACTTCAGGCCTGCAGCTCCGGTGAGGTTCCTGGCCAGTTCAATCTGGTTACTCTGAGATGACATCACGAGTGAGAGGCAGCACCACAATGAACAGCCCGGAAAACTAGACCCTGAAAAGATAGATTCTAGCCAGGAGGGATACAACAGGGACTGATAGTTTCTACTTCTAAAATGTTTTATTAGTACAGTGGTATTACAGTTTTTGGTAACTTTCTATCTTATTAAAATGGGGAGAGGCTAGGTAGAGAAGCAGAATTTAACAACCTTCTTCTGTCCATATAACTGCTGAGAGTATTGTTTGGACTAATTTCCTACGGTTAATATGTTTAAATCAAGGTACTCCCTTACTGACAAGTGATTTTCACTGACCTCAAAGAAAAGAACTTTCTAGGTTATTATATTTTTAGGTCAGTAGAAGGGGTTAAATGCAGTTAGTCACTAATAATTATGTCTTAGGAGCCTTTCTAATTTTTTTTTAATTACATTTTTTTTTTTATTAATTAATATGATACTCTTATGAAGTTTTACATCACCGAAACACACATAAAAGTGATCCAGGATAGTGGGCATTAAAATACGTATATGTTATTGAAAACTAAAGTGGTGATGTCAGCCTAAGTCACAATCTTGATGCAGTGCTCAAATACTGATACTTGTAGTAATTTTGAGTGGATGTCTCCTACATAGCAGTACATTAGTTGATGTCCTGTTGTAGGCAAGTTCTCACTGTACAACAGGACCTCATTAGCTACCAGTGGATTTAGTTCACTGGCATTTTGCTCCACTTGCTATGCTGTTCTTGTTCCCTTAGAGTAAACTTTGAAAGAATGTGACTGTGATGCAGAGTCTCACATTGCACAGCATGCAACAGTGAGTTTTCAAAAGAGATGCTTGCATGAGGTACAGAAAACTTTTTTTCTGTACACTACTGTGTTTTTGTTCTGCAGCCAGTGTGCTGAACTGTCTTTTATAATGTGTAGCTGTTTGTCACTAGTTTTCCCCTGCATTGGTAGCAGAAAAATCCACAGCTTTTAAACTAAAATTTAAAAGCCTCAGCTTAAAATTGTGCAATGTCCTGTACCCAGGACACTGTAATCTGAGTGATGCTTGCTTCCTCTTTAATGTACCGTTAGAGAGAACACTTCCAATCACCAGGGTGGTATTTCTTTTGTGAGTATGGGGTGTTACTTCTCTATCGTATACCTTTTGCTAAAGGGAAAACAGCAAAATTGGGAAGTGTCGTGAAAACTATTCTATTTTAATTTAAACATTTGTTTTTATTTAAATGAATGCTCTCACTGTCCCTCTAACTCACACATGGAATGAGAGAACAGGACAAGGCAATGCAAAATAGTCATTCAATAAACTTCAGCATTTATAAAATTTATAATAAAGCAATTTCCACTTGTCTTTGTAACTCAAAAATGTAATCATAGTGACTCCACAGATTGGAGTGCAGCTGAACAAATGAGCTGTGCTGGAGCTACTCCTTTATAGTCACAAACAGCTGAGCTTACATTAAAGTCTCATTGAAGTCAGTCCTTATAGATAGAATTAGACATGCTGTTCAAGAAAACCACACACTCACCATAAAAAGCATGTGTGGGTGTCATAGGCCTCTGCAATTACCTTTGGGTGTTTTGGAAAACTGTCGTAGCTGTAGACCTCGTCTCAGGTGCGTACATTTGATGTATATGTGTATCTTCAAGTTTTGATTGGGTGTTTGTCACTAGGAAAAATTGTATTACAGATCCTTCTATTGATAATGTAACAAATTATCTAAAAGGAGGGAAATAAATCAAATGTGTGTATGCAATAGCAGTAAAAAAAAGACAAAGGGTCTCCCACGGATGCAGCTTGTGTTAAAGAGATGGTTTATATGGCATTGCATATTCCATTGATAATAAACAAAACCTCTGATTACAGTAGAAGCACACTCTTTTTGTACCTTTGTTGTCTTTCCTAGACATTTTAGCACAGACCTAATCTTCACTGGAAGAATCAAGCTTCATTACTTCCCTGAAGAACATTACATATATATAGAGAGAAAGCCTTTAACGTTACTTAACCGGGCATTTCCTGAGGAAGGCTCTGCAGAGGGATCTGCACAGGCTGGATCATGGGCCAAGGCCAGTGGTGTGAGGTTCAACAAAGCCCAGTGCTGGGTCCTGCCCTTGGGTCACAACAACCCCAGGCAGTGCCACAGGCTGGGGCAGAGTGGCTGCAAAGCTGCCCACGGAAAAAGGACCTGGGGGTGCTGGTGACAGCAGCTGAACATGAGCCAGGGTGTGCCCAGGTGGCCAACAAGGCCAGTGGCATCCTGGCCTGTACCAGCAACAGTGTGGCCAGCAGGACCAGGGCAGGGATTGTCCCCCTGTACTCAGCACTCAAGTTATGAGGCCACAACTTGAATCGTGTGTTGTTTTGGTCCCCTCACTCCAAGAAAGACTCTGAGGTGCTGGAGGGTGTCCAGAGAAAGGCTACAAAGCTGCTGAAGGGTCTGGAGCACAAGGGTCTGGAGCTGTGAGGAGCAGCTGATGGAGTTGGGGTTGTTTAGCCTGGAGAAAAGGAGGCTCAGGGGGATCTTATCACTCTGTACAACTGCCTGAAAGGAGGGTATAGCCAGGTGGGATTTGGCCTCTTCTCTCAGGCAAGAAGTGACAGGACAAGAGGAAATGGCCTCATGCTGTGCCAGGGGAGGTTCAGGTTGAACATCAGTAAGAATTTCTCCACTGAAAGGGTGATCAGGCATTGGAATGGACTGTGCAGGGAGGAACACCATTCCTGAAGGTGTTTGAGAAACAGCTGGACATGACACTTAGTGCCATGGTTTACTTGACAAGGGAGTAATCAGTCAGAGGTTGGAGCTGATGATCTTGGAGGTCTTTCAACCTAAATGATTCTGTGATCTGTTTAAGTCTGAATGAAGTAGCCGTTCTGGTAAATGCCAAGTTTTGCTGGTAGAAGTGCATTTATACTCTAAATGCTTTTTCAGTAACTATTAGTGTTGTCTGTATTGGCAGATTTTTTTCTTGTACTGCCATGGTCAATGATGGAGGAGAGAAGGAGTGTAGCTTGTGCTAAGAGGTTTCTGAAATTAAATCCTTTCTTTGGTAAGAAATATGACAGAGCTAGCTATGTCCATTTTCTGATTAAAAAAAAGTGCCATTTTAAAAGTGTCTCTTGCCATGAGCCTGCTGACTGTGTTGTAAAATCACCTGAACGTGCCACTGAATGCCAGTAGGGGTGAAACAGCAAAATGTCTGATTTCAGCTAACAGTAGTTTTCAGTCCTGTACCTCAGCTGATTCTGGAAAAGGGGCTTTTTTACAGTCAGATTTTTCTGCAGATACAGTTAAGGAAAAATGTAATTTTGGCATGTAACTTCTGTTCAGTCAATATTTACAACAAGGCTAGATATCTGTTTGATACTTAATTGGGCTCAGCTGGTATTACAGAGCTTTTTTCCCAGGGTTACAGTAGGTAAACTTGAACAATCAGCTTTTCTTTAGGTATTGAAGGTGCTTTAGCACATATGTAGTGATTGACCCATTTGAAGTAAAAGAACGTATTATCTTACGTAAGAGTAATCCTCTTTATTTTATCCCTACAAACCTACTGTCTGTGTCAGTCGTAGTTATCCGTTGCAATGCCACCATGGCGTGTCCGTCTTTGTATGTAATGGGTAGGTCTTGTGCATATGTTTGTATTTCTGATTTTTAGTTCAGGATTTGAATTTTTTAAAAGTTTGAATTAAAAAATATTTCTACGAACTCCACCACAATTTTTTTCCCAAACATTCCCAAGTACATTCTCAAATTTTAGAATTTATACACATTGGTTCCTAAAATCAAGAATGCAATTGGGTCTCCAGTCTATATGTTAGAGAAGCAATATTGTTCAGAAGCAGTTACATTGTAATAAAGACTATTTGTGTCTCCAAATTTAACAGCTCTTTATGCAGTGCATCTTCTTTAATTGGATTTTATATTTAAAATGCCAGTTACAAATTAATTCTGGGTGAGTTTATAATCATCTCCTGATGTCAGTCATATTTTTAGAGGTGATTTAGTCATTTCAGATTCTGTGCTGCTGGAGTCCAAGCAGATGCCTGTGGCAGGGGTAATAGTTACCCTCCAGAGTGTTGCCACACGTAGTGCACGATCTGCCTTACCACTCATGGCACTTTGCTCCTCACGCTTTGCTCCTCATGCACTTTCAGGCTGCTGCTCTTTTTTCCACAGACAGCAGCCCTTGTGGGTAGAACAGGGAAAGGCATCTTGTTGTCAGTCAGCCTGCCCATGCTTTTGGCTCCTGGCAGCATCCTCAGGCTGGCTGGATGAGCACAGGTAGCCTAAGTGAAAGGAGGGGGAAGGGCTACAGGTGCTCTTGGCTTTCTGCCTATATCTTGAAGTTACGGACACAGCACCTGGAACACGCACATTCTTTGTGCTGTCCTACAGCATTATTACAATGGGTCTGACAGTGCTTTGGAACTAGTTTGCTTCAATATAATCTGGTTTTTTGGGTTTTTTTTGAGAGATTGCATGAATTACTGAAGTAAGAGAAATAAATTAATCCCCGTTTTATCAGGTGTTCTAAGGATCTTGCTTCCTTGATCTCAGAGGCTAGATTTTCTCTTTAAGATCTGATATAAAGTAAATAAAAATACATCAGACAAATAGTAAACTTCTTTTTATATTGCATGGTTCAAGTTGTATAACTTGAACTTCTCCTGTTGTATTTTCTCCCCTCTCTTTCTCTAGCACCATATTATTTTGCAGGTATCTCACAAGTTCAAGGGAACTCTACTGTGCTAACCACAAAAATGCTAGCAAAAACAAGTGTATCATTTTATGGTCTGAATTCGGTCCCTCTTACTATTTTTGTGATATATTCTGCCTTTGCTACCTGTGGATGTAGCAATCTGGAAGTGTCCTTGCAGAACTGCTCAGACCATCAGTAGGTTTTCTCCAGTTATAAAGCAGGAGTACAGCAAAAGCAGTGGACCTTATTCTGAGTACTGTCTTTGATCATAATTTCTAAGAAGTTGATGAGGGGAATAAAGATCAACTGCAGTGACTTAGCTGGCAACTTTTTTTTTTTTGCTGAACAAGGTTCTTAAAGAGTTTTTATTGTACACCCAATAAAATGAGTTCATGATAAAGGCATTTCAGTCACTTTGTTGTAGAACACTGGAAACAAACAGCTGAATGTGAGGGTGGCCAGAGTCCAACTGCTACTTAAATGTAGTAAATTTTTCTTTCTGTTTTATTTTCCCATTTTGCATATTGCTTCTTAATCTCATTCCTGGGAGAATAAAAAAAAATTAGTAACACAACCAAAAAACATCTCAAGCTGTGTTTTTTGAACTATGTAATTAAAATTTTTATAAATCCTGTATGTTTTAGTTTTAAAGAAATGAATAATTATTTAGAATAATACATTTCTGCTACATGTGCTCCAAGTTATACACTTTATACAGCGGAAAAAGTCTGTTATTTTCTGAGTTTGGTGACAGTCTTGTGGACCAAAATGGAAAGTTAGCAACTTTATTATGAATTTGAAAATTTATTTTTAAGCATACGTAAGATCACTCTTGTGGTCCACATTCGTCTGCCTTTATATTAGCATTAGTTATTTACAAAATGATCAGTAAAGAGTTAGACCCCTTTCACAAATAACACTATGGGAACACACTGCTGAAACCTAGGCTTGATGGAGTGGGAAATAAGGCTACTGACAGAGGCACAGGATCCTGTTCAGGCTGGTGGAGACCTGGGTCGGTCTCCAACCCCTGCCCAAAGCTCTGCTGTGGGGTCAGAGCAGATTGCTCAGGGCTTCACTCAATCAGAACATGCAACCTCAAAATGTGCAGACCCTGCTCCACTGCTGGACTGTTCTCATGGGCCCAGCTCTCCTTATCTCCAGCCTAAGCCTCTCGCCCTCCTGCTGTGGATGCACTGCTGTTAAGAGCCTGGCTGCATCTCCTCCATCCCCTCCTGTTGTTGCTGGGGGTACTGGTAAGAATGGTATGTTTCATTGCCTTGCTCTCTGGTCTTTGGATTCCAGCACCTGTGTTAATTCCTCTCATAGTTACCTACATCAGTCTGATTTGAATTCAGAACCCTATCAGTGTAAAGCAAATACTGAATTCATGAAATCTACATGGATTTATGTTTGGTCATAGGTAAGCCAGCCTAATAGATAAATCAGGAGCTACTGACTTCCCTTATTCAGGAGTGCAGTTACTTATGAGCTATCTTCTTAAAGAAAAGATACGCTGTGATGAAGTACTTCAAGGCAGTAGAAGGCAAAGGGTCTTTATCCCAGTTGTCTTTAAAGAGGCATATCAAATGTAAGAGATATACACTTGAGCTGTACTGCTGCCATTGCCCTCATGGTGACCAAGGAGAAAGGTCAGTAAGGTGAAGCTGGTGTGGAAGGAGTATGCCCTCCACCATTTTGCCATCCTGGTTAAAATTAGCTGTGTAACTGTCTTCACAAGTACCTCATTAAAATGGGATAATTAAAAATATATTCAGTCTTGGAACCTATCAGTGCAGGTATTCTAGATGGCATGTGGTTTTGCTCTTAGCATAATCACTTTCTAAGCTGCTTGCAGTCTCACTAGGCTTTTGGCTTTGTGCCTTCAATCGGTTCGGAAGCAGGTTTATTTCAGAGATCCCCAGCACAAGCTAAGTGCCTGCATGTAGTTGTTGCTAGCTATAATTGCTGAGAAATAACTCTAGAAGAGAAGCCCAGCTGGGTGAACAAAGGAAATGTTATCTGTCACATTGCACGGTATTTGTGGTATGTGTTTACTGCAGAAAGTGCACTCGGTGCGGTTTTGTGTGTGACATTGAGCTAGTGAGCGAGTTAAATCATAGCCAACTTCTGCCTTCAACTGCAGCTTGGAATTAAGCAAGGAAATTCATTACCATTTCCAAGAAATGATTGATGTTTGATTATGCAAGAGTACAAGCCTCTGTCTGAAATTGCAACCAAACTGTGTTTCATCAAACTTTTGGTTTGCAAGTGGTAGAGGAAGGTCTCTACAATGTTAAAGCTCACTTAAACAAGCAAGTGCATCTGTCTTATTATAAACTCTGTGGGAAGAGTACTGGGGAGTGGTGTTTTTCACTACACTTTTTTGCCCTGGACATTGCTGAGTTCAAGCCTAGTAAGCATATAACAAGTCTCCAGAAAAAAAAAAAAAAAAAGCAATTTACTGAAACTGAGAAATCAGTCTTCATACATTAGATCTAATGGTAACCCTGAGTAAAAGGCAGAGAAGTTATGAACTTTGAAATGAGAACTGAACATCAGTTTAAAAAAAAAAAAACCTCTGGGAAAGGTGTAATGTGCCTGTGGAAGAAATTATTGAAATCCTGGAGATTTTTGAAAAAAATTAATCTTTGTGCATGGACTGCAATAGTAGCAACTTGACTAGAAGGGAAAAAACAAGTTTTGAAATAAGAGCTGAAGTTCTAATATCCTTGTTTGTGATTGCACTAGAAATTAATTCAAAACCTAGATAATTATTTGCCACCACATTCCAGAGAATTAACTGTTCTGACTTGATCTCTCTTGCTGGAGTAACTTAAAGAGAAAAAATAGATTTTGAGACATCCAGGGCCCAAGCTATTCTACTTCTGTGATTAGTAGCCTCATATTACAAAGTGTGGTCTTCAAGTGCAGAGTGAACAGAACTTAGTGTAACTGTCCTGTTACAGCAAACTCTCAAGTCAGATTCTCTCAGGAGGAAGAATAAAAAAACATCTGGTCCCCTCACCTTAGGAGGATTGGTGTCCAGTTCTACCCAGGTCTGTTAGGTTGGGCAGACCTATCTCTGCACAATCGTAAGACAGTCTACTGATCATTTTGCTGCACCCTCAGATATTAATGTATTTTTTAAATGCTACACTTTGGCAGATGTTTGTAGCATTATTCATTGGCTGCTAGGAACGGGTTGACTCAGTGTGATTTTTGCACAGCTTTCAGGACACTGAGAAGTATGTAGAAGAAAAACAGTAAACTATGGTTGGGGGAGAGAGGGAGTGCAACTGCTTTCATTCTGTGTACTTCAAAATAATTCTTTTGTAATCTCTTCAAACTAGATTGGCAGACTCATTTAAAAGTTTATCGCATTTGGAATTTCTTAAACTAGAAATACTCTTATTAATACTTTTTGTTGTTGTTGTTTAATAAACTGGTGAAGCATGTTAAAGTTAAATTAAAAGAACTGTTCTGTTTTATCAGCAATTTAGGGAAAAGGTAAGAAAATACAGTTCAATAATACTAAGAAATTATTCCTGGGTATTTGGTGTAAGCCCGGTTTGTGCAAATATGACTTTGTTAGAAACACTAAATGACAACTGTGAGTGGCAATGGCTTCAACCAGTGTAGATTCTGCAAGGTTCAGCTAAAACAAAGTGCCTCCTGAGGTACATGTTAATGGCATGTGCGAGGCGGGTTGAACATACAGTGTGTCAGCACAAGAAGGGCTCCTTCTGCCTGCAGCTGTTTCTTTCCCTATTCTTTCCATATGCTTTGGAACCCTTATTATTCAGGTGTTGCATTTTCCAGAATTCTGGCAGAATTTAAACTTTCCCAGAATATTTTACCACTTTATCTTTGCTATTCTTGGCTTGCACTTTATTCTGCTACTATTGTACTTGCACCTCCAATGTGTTGATTTTTTGGGTTTTTTGGTTTTTTTTACACTGGGATAGAAGACATTTCAGTTAAAAACTGTTACTGTTATATGTAGCTGTAGCATTCTGACAAATTTCTTTCCAATTAGGTGAAAATGAAATCCTTGAAACTCTATACAACATTGCAAGCAAGAACAAGATATGGCGGTCCTATATAGGCATGGGTTATTACAACTGCTCAGTGCCTCAGCCCATCGCACGCAACTTGTTGGAGAATGCAGGATGGTAATGTACCACATTTCATTGTTAAATGCATGTGTATAAGTACACATTTGAGGTTTGTCCCACCTTTATTTTTTTTAACTAAGGCTTTCATACATTTGGGAATGATGTGTATCCTGCTATGTAGGAACTGTTTTCATGCTAAAGCTAGAAATTTACTTTGTGTAAAATATGCCACTGATTTTGTGACTTCTACTTACAGCTCCTATATATTATGAACTAATACAAGACTACATGTTTGCTTTAAGGAAGTATGCAGACTCACCTCCTAAATTAAAGTAATTCTTTCCTAACTTCTGCCTAAATTAAAAATAGCTCCCTCCTCCACTGGCATATGCAATTTGGGTGGAGGTAGTTAAATGCTATGATCATGATTTTCTGATGAGGAAGTAAGTGTTGGAGTACAGAATGCAGAGAATATTGCTCTGCCTGTTTTTAAATATAAAAACCCCCCTGTACATCAGCATTTCTGACCTTTGTCCATGGAGGAATCTATATACTCTCAGGGAAGAATTAAAATTTACACTGGTGTGAAGTAGGTGATGAGATATTATGTAAGATTGTCATAGGGTGAAAATCTAGACTTTTTAGGGTTGTTAATATAGTAAATAGATAAAAGCAAAAAANTTTTTTTTTTTTTTTAACCAGAGACTTTCAAGGGTTTGAGTGTTTATCCATAAAGTGAGTTCCTGTCTTGTCTGACCAAATAATTCTCTGGTGAAGAGCAGTGATATTAAACTGTCCTAATAAGATAGTACATTTATATATAAAAAGGCTGAGAATATTGTACTTGGTTCTGATGATCCAGCTGACATTTCAGTTTCTAAAGAACTGTAAGTCAGAAATTATGCAAAAGGAAAAGTGAAATTTCATGTGGAGTCTCAGTTTCCAACAGACTGAATGTCACTGGTAACCTGGCATTTTCTCATTTAGTTTACAAGGTCCCTTGTCACTAGTCAGTAAGATCCTTCTTTTATACTGCATTAAAATGGTAACTCATCTTTATTATTGGGTAATTTTTATTTTAGTAAAATCAGTATTTAAAAGTTTTGTATATATTAAAAAAAAGCCCAAACATAAAAAAAACCCCACAATCAACCAAAGGATCATATTACTCAGTGCAAAAAGTCATTGTTACTTATATGTTATGTGTTTTTATACTTTGGGTTGCCATAAATGGGTCTACATATCTGTAGACCTCTAAGTCTTACTTATTTTTAGATTTGTTGTGTCTGTTTGCATCGCTGGTAGAAAAATTGCATTGTTTGGAGTCAAGGAATCTATGAAGTATATCTATACAAAGATTTTTTTGGCCCTATCCTCATTCAACACATGCAATCTAAATACTTCAGTAGAGTACCAGGAAACGAGTTATCAGCTGATAGAGGCAAAATAAAGAACAGTTAGAAAGTAAGTGGAAGACTTTTCAATCCTAAAAAGTTATATGGTGTTAATGAAACAATTGAGAGAGTCTGCCCAGAAATCTTATCTTGCACTGTCCAGTGAAGTCAAACGAGATGGCTAAAAGCTAAACTAGGTGGCTAAAGTGAAGGCTAAAACATTTGTTGGAGAGAAAGTATATGTGTGTGTGTGTGTGTGTGCTAAAGCAACTACACAGGCTTTATGGAAGCTGTTTAAGAAATCAGACTTCTCCTTACATCTGCTGAGTGTGTAACACATCCCATGCTGACACACTTCACATTGCAGCTCCAAGGGAAATGATGCAAGCTCAGGCTTATTGCTTCTGATCTCCTCTGTCTCCCTTACGTAACTTGTTTCTCTTTGCTTGGCGTTTGTTAGAGCAACTAAAAGTCTCCATAGTTCAACTTATTTGATTCCTTTGCCCTCAGACATTAAATATGTAAGACTACACACCTGTACCAAGGATGCCTGCAGTCTTCACATCTCTAGTGTAAATTATTAAACTTGTTAGTAACACTCAAAATATAATGAAAGCATTACATTCTGAAAATAGCTACATACTCTGCAATAATTACTTCTAGAGAGTTTGCTTTTAAATGACTTTAAAAAGTCACTTACCATATAGTATAGATTCAGGCAGAACACAGAATACAGACTAAAGCCGGGTATTTTATTTTAAGAAACTGTGGAGAAGTACAATAAATTAAAATATATAGATGCTTAGAAAATGCCAAAAAACCCTTTTAAAAGAAGTGTTTAACAAAGTGTTCCTAAATTATGGTAGGTGTCTTTATTTGTAAAACTTTTAAGCTTTGTACACTGTAGTTTGTGGCAGTACTGGAATTCAAGATTTCTTGGGGGATTTTTTTTCCATCTTTCTGAAATTGATTTGGTTTAGTTCAACTGTGTTCACCACTCAAAACCATAACATCAAAATCATAAGGCTTCATTAATTCTGTTTTGTAATATAGTGTACTTTCCCAATTATGTGGAGTAGGATTTCTCTAATGCATTTCAATTAATCTCAATGTTTTAATTCTTGTTAGTCTAATTCTAGTTCCTCCCTCAAGTTAAAATTTAAAAAAACAGCCCTTAGATGAAATTAAATGAGAAAGCACAATTGTAAAACTTTAGGTACAGAGGAGTTTCTTCTACTAATCAAGAAAAGTCGTTGCTCATGCAAAGGCATTTGGAATAATTCTTTTTATTGTTGAGAACTGACAGGGCAGGGGGACCATACAGAAAACAAATCTTAATTTTCCCAGCTGGAAGTTTATCTGGCAAACCGAACGCTGGGTTTAGCTGCTGTGGAGAAAAAAAAATCCCTACTATTGGGATTAGCAAGGTTACGTGCAGCCTGGGACATGGTCTCACTTGTGAACTATGCAGTCATATGATGATAATTAGTTTAGTTCTAGAATTGGCCAAAAGTGAGAAAAAACCTACAGGTTTTGGGAAAATCATCTATATTTATGTACTCAATACATAGCTATTCCTTTCTGTTACTGTACTGAAAAATGTATGTGAGTAATTTGAGCAGATGTATCATTTAATTAGACAGTAAGCATTATGTATTAGACTTTGAGTTCACATATTGAGTATGTCCTTCTTCTTGCTCTTGCATTCTCTTCAGGACTTTTTTCTCTCACATTACTATTTTGTTGCTCCTCTCACCTTGCTTGATACCAAGTTCTCCAGCTTGTTTTTTAAAAATCTTTGGTTTTTACCTTCTATTGACTTTACATGACTTGAGCTTCCAAATACTTCAGTTTTTCTGGGAAGCTTATACCTTCACTTCATTTTTCAAAAGTCTAGGGCTTACTACTGCCCTTTTAGGGAAACAAACTGCTGTTTTCTTCCATCACTAGAAAACAGAGGCCACAAGTGTTCCCACTTACCACTTATTTCTGGCTGCTACTCTAAATTCAATCTGGCGTAAAGTCTGTCCTGAACTGCTGTGGAATCCAGTGCCCAAATTTCCAGCAGTGAGAGGAGAGTCTGACCTCTGCTTCTGCCTTTCATCCCTGGACCCATGCTGCTTTGTTTTCTGGACTGTTATAACAGAGAGTTTCCCTTAGATTCTTGTGTTTTCCTTATCTTGCCATTACTGTTTTGTTCGCCAAATGACAACAGATACGACTTACATCAATGTAACTTCCCTCCACTGGAAACTGTGATTTCACAAGAAGTTGCATATTTCTGAGCTTGGTTCTGTGAAATGCCAAGTGCCTTTCCTTCTAGAAGGGTGGAGACGACTTTACAAGTGAAGGGCTTCAGAAACAGTATTGAAAAATCATGGCAATTCCTAGATATGATTGAACAAAACATAATCAACAAAAATATTTAACTTCTTTGAATATTGTGACTTTATTTAATTCTTCCATGCTCAGCATTTACTTACTCTGTCCCTTCTCCATAACGCCCTCACACCTCTGTTTTAAAAGTAATTTCTCTTTTCGAAATGGAGAAACAGAATTCTTGTCCTGTAAAAGGCCAAGTGAACACCAGAAGATAAAAATTAAGGCATTTAAAAATAACTGTTTTCTAACAAATTTCCATATTAATGAATTACACTTTACTATTTCTTTTTTCTGTGATATAGTTCAGTTACATACTGCCATAATTTTGTTACACATTTATTTTCCTAGACCTAAACTCAGAACTTTTTTCTTACAGGGTTACCCAGTATACCCCTTACCAGCCTGAGGTGTCCCAGGGCAGGCTGGAGAGCCTCCTAAATTACCAGACTATGGTGTGTGATATCACAGGAATGGATGTGGCTAACGCATCTTTGCTGGATGAAGGGACAGCTGCTGCAGAAGCCATGCAGTTGTGTCACAGGTACTGTGTTTAAATGTGTGGTTAAATCACAGCAGAAAGTGATTTTGGAATTTGAAGGCATCTACCCACGTGTAGGCAATGAATTGAAGTTGAGTGTGGCCTTCTTGGTGTGAGCAGATCACTGAACAACTAGAGTCCATGTTGCCATGCCCCCAGAGCAGTTCCTAGTGTTGATGTAAATGTTTAACTCGGACATCTAAGGCCTTCAGAAACCTAAGGAGCTAGAGAAAGGACTGATGAAATTCTAGAGAAAGGAAGACTTACCCTTGTTGGAGGAGGGTCAGGCTACGGGGCACTTAAGCAAACTGGACTTACTCAGGTCCTGATGTGCTGCTCAGGGAGCCTCCTGATATCAATACGAGGCCACCCTTGATTGTCTCTGAACAGCCACAGTGACTGGGAGAGGTGCCTCAGCAAGGGAGCAAAGCAAATGACAGAATGAAGGTGCAGGAATGAAGATGCAGGGAACTCCCAGCCGGTCAGCCTCACCTCAATCCCTCAGTGGTGATGGGACAACTGCTAGCCCTGGAAACCATTTCCAGACGTGTGAAGGACAAGAGGGGATAAGGAGTCACGAGCGTGAATTGACACAGGGGCAGGTCATGTTTAACCAGCCTGATGACTTTCTACAGTTGAGTGGCTGGCTTGGGAGGGGAGGGGAGAGCAGTGGGTCTCCCTTAAATCTGCACAGAGCAACCAAAAATTATGGGCTGGATGAGGTGGGAGTGAGATAGATGGAAAACTGTCCGAATGTCGGCCCAGAGGATGCTGGTCAGTGACATGAACTCCAGGTGGAGGACAGTTATTATACCCCAGGGGCAACACTGGGTCCAATTAATGATCTGCATGATGGGACAGACTGTATCCTCAGCAAACTTGCTGATGATTCAAAACTTGGAGGATCAGCTGATAGACCGGTGGGTCACAGGGCCTTCCAGAGGGACTAGGACAGGCTGGAGAAAATGGAGCCTTGTGAAGGTCAACAAGGGGAAGTGCAAAGTCCTGCACCTGGGGAGAAGCAAGCCCAAGCATAGCGGGTACATGATGGGGGCTGGCAGGCTGGAAAGCAGCTTTGCTGGAAAGGCCTTTGGGGGCTTTGGGTGACAGCAGATTGAACACAATCAGGCAGCGTGTACTTACTTGTGGCCACAAGCCGACAGTCTCCTGGGCTGCACTGGGAGGAGGAGTTCTGCCGGGAGGCCAGGGAGGGATCCTTCCCTCTCACCCTAGTGAGTCCCCATCCCACAGTGCTGTGCCCACCTCTGGGCTCCCCAGTACAACAGAGACATGGGCATACTGGAAAGAGCCTAGCTGCCCTGCCTAGGGCACCAGCCCAGCTACTGGCACCCAGACACACACCTGCTCCCACTGATACCAACACAGGTACGAGGGCCCATATTGGTTGATGTGCTGCTCCAATTGCTGGCACTGAAGTCCAGTCACTCCAATCACTTCAGCTGCTGCACTATGGAAATGTGGATCCTTCGTGGTCTGACTCCAGTGGCACTCAGCCAGCCACACACACACACAGAATACAAAGTCTCCATGAAAGGAATCAGAAAGTCATTTAACAAGAAGAGAGGACCGACTTCACTAGTTAGGTGCAAGTGCTTCAGCAACCAACTGTTTATATGTGACTGTCCCAGTTTATCTCCTTACTCCTCTATTTTGTTACGCTTGTGACTCGCAGAATCCCTTAGCTGTATTATTTTCCCCCTAAACATCTCGTAATAAGAGATGTTTGCGATCCCCAAATGCTTTCCTCATGCATACCATAATGTCTACTTGCCAAGTGGGGGATGGCACCCAGACAGTGTGCCTGTTTGGGTTAATTAATTAACTACAGTTCCCACCTGCCAGGTTGTCTCTTTGCTCCTCTGCACTTGTGGAGATGGGTCTCTGCTGGGCTGATTTTCCCTGGGGAGCAGTAGGAACAGGGTGTTATTTGGGTTCCTCCACCTGCCATTGCCTCTCTGCAGGGGGTGCAGAGGACCTTTTATCACATAATCTAACAGACTGTGACCCGAGTCTCTTGTGTCCGTGAAAGTCGAAGGTGTGCATTATCTTTTGCCATTAGTGATTAAAAAAAGCTTTAAAAAATGGTGGAGTACATCTTCCTGAGTTGCTAGAAGTGAAACTCTTACTGGTGTATCCAAATGTACTTTCATGGATGTCTGTTATAGGACCTTGTGAAAGGGATCGGCAAACCAAATTAAATACAAGAAATTACTGAAGGTCACTGCAGAGCTGTGTATCAGGAAGATGATTACACAGCAGAGAGTGTGTAGTCATAGTTTTATGTGTGTAAAAATAGTTTTCTAACTATTCATTAGTTCAAAGCCTCAGTGTGATGTAAAATTCTGCTTACCAGAGAAAATTAGGGAATGGTCCTACCAGAATCATAGAATGGTTTGGGTTGGAAGGGGCCTTAAGGATCATCTAGTTCTATCCCCACTGCTGTGGGCACGGACCCATCTTCTTCATCTCCCTTTACCTATTTAGATGGCTTATGTTTTTTCATCCAGGGCAACATTGAAAAATCTGTATTAAAGACCACAGTTGTATTCCTTTTAAAAAGTATGTGTGTGTGGAGCCATTCCCATGGCTTTTGAAATTACCTGCCTGTTCTCTTTTATAATCTGTTTAAATTTTTGTCATGAATGAATCTCATTTGAGTGTCTGAAATGATCGTTCTTAATGTAAATGTGACAGAAATGTCATTTAATCTTAATCTGGTTATAAAAAACAATATTTTCAACTGCCTTTTTACATAGGAAAAGTCACTTCTAGAAAATAAACGAATTTTATTTCCATGGAAAACAATGTATTCTTGATATGTAAGCCTTCTTTTTCTTTTTTTTTTTTGACAGACACAACAAAAGGAGAAAATTCTATGTAGATGCCCGATGCCACCCTCAAACTATAGCAGTGGTTCAAACTAGAGCAAAGTAATGTTTTCCTCCATTTTCCACCATATCTTTTCCTTTACACTGAATCATTTTCCATCTGTGCCTTTTTGCCATATACCTAACATTTCTGGCCTGTGCTTTCTTTGCAAACTAAAAGCAGAAATCTGTTATCGTTTGGCATCACTTCAAGTTCAAATACAACTGCAAAGAAATCCAAGCTGTTTAAAAAGAGACTAAACATATGATAAAAAGAAAATATTTAATTTTTCCTTTAAATTGTTGCACAAATATATACATTTGACTGTTGAATTCAGTCTTTTTTTCTTTTACTAAGAAGCAAGTATCTTAAGCATTCTCTGTTTGCTTTGCTCTGTATTTCTGATGATGATATCAAATGCAATTTTTCTTCAGTACTATATACCACGACATGAAACTTTCTCAACGTTTAATGCTGCAAAGCGTGTTAAACTCTCTGTATGCTAAAGAAAACAGTCATATATGGGTCCATGAAAATATCTTATTAAGTATCACTCCAAGGTTGGAAGTGGTTTGAATATTTTGCCTTCTGTATGTTTTTGTTTCCAGTTACACAGGAGTTATTACTGAGCTCAAATTACCCCATGAGATGGATTTCAGTGGAAATGATGTCAGTGGAGTTTTATTTCAGTATCCAGACACTGAAGGGAAGATCGAAGACTTCTCTGAACTTGTTGAAAGAGCTCATCAGAATGGGGTAAAGTAAATGTTATTGGTCATACAGATACTAATCTGATGCATCAAACAGTCATATTCATAGAAACTAAGGGTTAATGAGTTACCATCTCACCTCCATGCAGTTGATAACCGTAACAACCATTGAACTTCAGCTCTGTGCAAGTCATGGAACTGTTTGAAACTAAATTAAAAAACCTAGCTCCCACATAAACACCGTTCCTTCAGAAGAGAAGGCTGACTCCAGAAGAGAGGCTGACTGCTTTGTGCATTTCTGTTCTCAGACTCTGGCCTGCTGTGCTACTGACCTTCTGGCGCTCTGTATTCTGAAGCCTCCCGGAGAGTTTGGGGCAGACGTTGTCCTGGGTAACTCCCAGAGGTTTGGCGTCCCGCTGTGCTACGGGGGACCCCACGCAGCTTTCTTTGCTGTCAAGGAGAATCTAGTGAGAATGATGCCGGGCAGAATGGTGGGTGTCACAAGGTAAGGGCTCCCTCTGCCATTAAGTGAAGACTGAAATCATAGAGTCTTGGAAGCCTTAAGCTTGGAAAGAACCTTCAAGATCATAAAGTCCAGCTGTCAACCTACCACAATGTTCACCGCTAAACCGTGTCCTCTAGTGCCATATCCACACATCTGTTGAACACTTCCAGGGTTGGTCATGCCATCACTTCCCTGGGCAGTCTGTTCCAGTGCTTTAGAACCCTTTCTTTGAAAAACTTTTACCTAATATCCAAACTGAAGTCTCCCCTTAGTAACACATAAAAAACCATAAAAGAACACACTATGACTGTCTTGTGCAGCCTTTGTGAACAACAGCTGACCATGGTGTTGTACTGAGCACCCTTTTTTCTTGAAAACTGTGAGAATAAAATTTGCCTTCAGTTTTGAGGAAGCAAGCTTCAAGAATTCCATTTGTGTGGAACTGTCTATAGTGCTTGTGGCAATGTGGGATGAAGAGATAACCAAAAGCAGAGTGGATTCATTGTGATGGCAGGAGGCTTTGCAAGCTAACTTATTCCGCTTACTCTGTACTGTTAGACCTTTTTCTCTATCATCGAATCTTACAGAACAGAAATGGCAAGAAGTAGAAAATTCAGTGAACCTCCAAAATAATCTAGAAAGAACTTAATCTAATTCAAATTTTAGTCATGCGTAAACAAAGCAGAGAAATAGTGTGCAAAATCTTGCCTCTAATAGTTGCTGTTGGTGATGTACTGTGTATTTTGACAAGGTGTCTAACTAGTAATAATTGAAATGCAAAGTAATTGTCGCTAGGAAGACTGCGTATCTTTGGCACAGAAGTTATCCGGAAGTACTTCAGTAACCAAAATAACCAAAACATTCACAGTTATCAATAAGTTTAGGAATATATAATTCCTATTATTATTCAGTTAAAGAAATTGCAATAATCTGTGTCATTTTGAGGCAAACACCAAATTCTCTGTAGAATGTTTAGAAATTTCACTGTGTGCTCTGCCTGACCAGCCATGATATAAACAGAAATCTAGAAGTGCTTTAGTCTTGCTCTGTTTGGTATTGCAACTGTCCCAACTTCTGCTTTGTTCTCTCCGGCATCCTTCCGTCTCTAAGGATAACTAGTTTCAGGTTAGCATGCATAAGGCCCTATGTCACAAATAGCTGTAATTTTAAAGTAACAGAAGCAACATTTTCACTTGTGACTTAGAGATGCAAGTGGAAAGGAAGTGTACCGGCTTGCTTTGCAAACACGAGAGCAGCATATCAGGAGGGATAAAGCTACCAGCAACATCTGCACAGCACAGGTAACTTATGCTTTATTTTCAGTGCTAGAAAGGAACAAGTTGAACAATGAGTTAGCTTTACTTTTGAGAGATTTTAGTAGAAAAATGAAGGACATAGATATATTCTGGTTTTTGTTCATTTGTTTTGAGTCCTTTGAATAGTGGGTCTGCTTGAAAAGAGAGTATTACTATGTGTTTCCTTACTGTGGTCCTGAATTCTTGCAGTGTCATGAATCTGTCTGTCTTGTAGCATGAACACCACTGAGTAGTGCTGTGTTTGTTATAAACGAGACAGAACTTTTAATAAAATAGAAGGGAATTCCAATAGTCTGAAATTTCCCACTCAAGGGAGAAGAATTAAATTTTTAAATTCTAAAACTAGCTATTCAAATTGTCACAACTTATGTTTTTGTCTATGTGATTTGGTGCAAGAATGTTACATCACCAAGGAGATATCTTCACAGGAAAATACCATGATTAAGAAAATAAATATTCAGAATAGTTATCTTCAGCATACCTCCACAGATCTCCAGACAGACAGGGTCATAACTTTTTTTGCTCCTATCATTGCCTTCCTCCTGCTCTTAATGTTGTGCCAGATTTTGAGGAGAGATTATTATTATTATTGACACAAGTTCAGGAGATACTCTACAGTGTTATATGTTATATAGATATTCAGGAGATACTCAATAGTGTTTTTGTACTGATCCTAAACAATGGGTTCCTGTGAAACTAGCTTGACTTGAAAGTCTTCAAATGTCTTTGTTGCAATAGTTGAATTTAAGTACATGTTAATTGCTAAAACAGTTACATTTCAAAGGGCATTGAATTCATAATCAGTGCTTACAGTTTCATAAAAGTATTTTGCCTTTCCCTCCTTTTATTTTGTAGGCAACACATAATCAGTTATAGCATCAGCTTGAGGATATGTGGTTGTATCTGGGTGCTAAAGAAACATTTCACTAAATTTATATGAAGTAGTTTTTGCTAACAGTAACAATGTCCCAAACTGTGTTTGGATCCTAGGCTCTTCTGGCTAATATGTCAGCCATGTTTGGTATATACCATGGATCTGATGGACTGAGGCATATTGCAAAACGTGTACACAATGCTACTCTAATCCTGGCTGAAGGTGCGTGCTTAACGTTTACAGAAACTGTTCTAAAATCCTTACTCCTTAAATAAGACATCTTAAATAAACTTACAGGGCGGGGACAGGGGTGTCCATCTGATGTGTGTTCTCTCAGCTTGGGAGAGACCATTTTAATATAAAATATACAGCTGATGTTTTTTGTGTAGTTCTGATAATGACATCCAAGAATTAGATATCTGTGATGAGAACTTGCAGGCATTACTTCTGTTTCCTTGGGAAACTAACAGAAGTCTACAGAGTGAGTCTCCAGATGATACTGTTGAACTGCTGTTTGCCAGCTTCTACGTCTTTTGATGGACCATTCTAGTTTACACAGAGAAATCTGCACAGAGTATTAATAACATAGCAAAGGAAGGTAATAAATGATATGAAAGCAATAGAAACGTTTCAGTTAAACTGGGTGGACTATCATACCTGCTACGAACATTGAAATCCCAAAGCTTAGCAGCTAAAGAAAAGCACAGAATCTGTAGCAGAAATTAATGATTGCACCTGGACTATGTGGTCTGGTAGTTTTTTTCATTGATATGACTATCACTGCTGTCAGAAGGAGCTGTACAAAACTGTAATGTTTGGAACTAAGGGATTATTGTAAGAAACATCCATACTTTATTTGCCAGTTTAGCCAGAAGACCTCTTGCTACTGCAAAAAGCCCTATGACTCTAAGCTTTGTTGCGGCAAGCTCTGTGACCGTTAATATCCATTAATATCTTTCCAATCTTATGATTTTGTCCTTACTGCATTCATATACCAATTCTGCTACTGTATATATGACAGATATGATGTATCAGAATGACTTTCCCTAGACTCAGTCTGCATTATTAATTAGGTTTGAATATGATTTAGTTGCATTTCATACACAGTGACATTTCACTGAAAAGCTGCTGATTTTGCTGCTCTTTACACAAGGGGCATATTTTGCTTTATTATGTAAATGCACTTACTTATGAGATAGGTGGTATTGTTCTGCAACTGCTCCCTGAGCAAACAATACAGTGTGCATGTAATAAAATTAACTTACTTTTTTTTATAGGGCTCATGCGAGCTGGTCATAAACTACATCATGATCTGTTCTTTGATACCTTGACGATCACGTGTGGATGCCCAGTCAAAGAGGTTTTGGACAGGGCAGCTCTTAGAAAGATAAATTTTCGGATTTATAGTGATGGCAAAGTAAGCAACTTTCTAACCCTTTGATAAATGCAGAAATTTTGTAGCATGACATTTTCTTCATTAAGTTTCTAATCATTACATGTGCTAAATGGAACAAAATTATTTAAGATCTTGTAATTTTCTCAGATATATCAGTCAATTGTAAAGATAATATAAAGAATGAACTTGTTAAGTGATGCATTGAACTTCCAGAAATAATGATTGTATTTTCATTTTATGCCTTTTAAAAAGATTATCTAATTTTTTCCTGTTAAATATGGCACTAAGGGGTAGAGTGGAGAGACTCAAAAATTTAATGATGAAATACAAGGTGACATCCAGAATTCAGGTCTTATGATAGTGTTTGAAGATAGACTGAAATCTAAACCACATTTTGGTAGGCATGAAGGAGTCTTCACAGAGTGTAGTATGTTCTGCAAATTGGAATGGGGGGAAGGGGTGTTTCAGGAAAATGGGCAGTTTTCCCGTTAAATAGAAAACACTTAGAAACGTTCGAAAGGAGATCATGAGTCTCAAAGTTTCTGAGCCATCTGGCTTGGATAGTTTGGGAGGCTAAGGGGAGGAATTGGAAAGTGTTATATAGGTAAAATAAATTTATATATCATAAATGCCTATAAATATGTATGTTTAAGTATTGTTGGGTAGATTGATTCTTTTTTTCCCCCTCTTGTGTTTCTGGGAAGTTTTTCTTGACCAAAACAAATGTGCTATGTCTCTAGAGTTAACAGCTTTGAGTAATTTCTAGTTTTTTTATCCACAGCTTGGAGTATCACTTGATGAAACTGTAAATGAGAAAGATCTAGATGACATATTATGGATTTTTGGTTGCGAGTCTTCTTCTGTAAGTACATAATAGGTCATGTGGGTTAAATTATCTGAATGTCTCCAGAGTTTAATGAAAACCAAAACTGGTCTTGTATAGTGGGTGTCTATATGATGACCATTTGTTAAATATTAAGAATTTCATATCCTCTCTTAAATAAAGAGGTAGTGTTGAATAAAGGATCTGTGTAATGCCATTTTCTGGTTGCAACACTTAGTTCTTTCAGTCAGCTTGGACACCTTGCATTTAGGCTATTACTTCTTTTGTGATGGTTGGGACTGATTTCTTTCCCACTGGAATTTTTGTTGCATTTAGCAACAGTATCTACAAGATGAGAACTACTGAGACACCTGTACCCAGTTATAACATAATGCTGTTGTCATGCTGGATATATACAGATACATATGCTAGTAAATTTGGGGGCTCTTAAAAGCTGACTAAAAAAACCTTGACTCTCTATTTCTGTGTGTCGAAGGAGCTAATTGCCGAGGGTATGGACGAGGAAACCAAAGGCATCCTTAGCACCCCATTTAAGAGAACTTCCAAATTCTTGACACACCAAGTTTTCAACAGGTTTGTGAAACTGCTGTATGTTTGCTATGTTCATGGAATCTGAAATATCTCCTTTCAATACTGGCAGTGGAGTCTGTTGAGGACAGTTTTGTACCTGGATTCATACAGTGACTTGTTACTCTGAAATAAGATATTGAGTAGCATTTTTAGTTATCCTTCTCCTTTTAAATGAGCAGAGCAATACTCATGGCCATTAATCTGCTGCATTGTACAACCTATTATTCGAGGACATGGTATCCTTATATTCCGTATTTACTGATAGTGTTACTGAGATAATAATATGCATTTTTAATCCATGTTGCTACTAGCAAGCTTAAAGTGCCTGTTTGGAAAGGATTACTTATATTATATATTAATGTAAGTTATTATATTAATAACTGTCATCATTTTTGTGTTCTTTTCCTATGCTAGCAGCTGGTATAGCTGATCTGCTTGCCTTACCACTGTGTTTTGTGTTCTCCAGCTATCACTCTGAGACAAATATAGTGCGGTACATGAAAAGATTGGAAAATAAAGATATTTCCCTTGTTCACAGCATGATTCCTTTGGTAGGTATTTACCAAAAAGACCAAAATTATATACTTACCTACGTGTTTATGTATTTCAATATATACTGATGTGAGTTTGTATTTTTAGGGGTCCTGCACAATGAAACTCAATAGTTCAGCTGAACTCACGGTAAGTTGCAATAATACTGTCTCGCTTGATACCCACATGAATAAACTATCTAGCCAGCATCATTGTAGAGAAGTAAAGGCTGCTCTGGTCTAATGCTCCAGCTGAGTGAGGAGGCAGTTTCAGGGGTAGCTCAAGTCACCCTCTCCCTTTTTCTCTAAGGAAAAGTTCTGAAAAGCACAAGTAGGACTGCAATGACAGTAGGAAAGTGTGTGCTCTTGAAGACCCAATTTTGAAAAAAAAAAAGAAAATAATTTTTGGAATTAGGTATCACAGTCCTGTTCCCTCAAGCAGTGTTGCATTACCTAACTTCTCTCTGCTTTACAGATCTTAAAATCAAATCCTCAGAAATATGGAAAGAGTCAGGTGGGACTGACAATTCATGCCTCTTTTTCAGTTTGTAATTTCTTAGGATAATCCCCTTTTCCCCAGCTGAAGAGTCCCCAGTTATCTTCATTTTTCTCCTGTTCTTTCTTGCCCATTTACACAGCATGCTCTTATCAACAATCCTTTGTTGGTTCCACAGCTATCTGCATATCAGTGTTTGAGACATACACATTAGCCCCTTATCTTCTAGGCTCCTGCACCATCCCATAGCTCAAACATCAACATGGACTTGGTGATCTGTTGAGAAGGGAAAAAAGAGCAAGAGGGAAAGGGGCAAATACATTCTATAAGCTACTTCTAAGCTTTGGGGGTAATCTCTTTATAATACCCCAAACCTTTTTATGTAATCTGATCACCAAAATAAAAAGCTAAAAGGTTAACATTAAATCAGTTAACATTAGACCTTGTTGAACCTCACATGACTGGCCTTGGCCCCATCAATCCATCCTGTCCAGATCCCTCTGGACCTTCCAGGAGCCTTCCAAGTCTCCAGCAGATCAATGTACTTGGTATTTGATACTTAACTGACCACAAGGCAACTTCTTTCCTTCACAGAGTTTAACAACAAAACAGTTGTCTGTAGAGTATTTTGTTACAGCACTCTTTGTTTGTTTGTTTGTTTTGTTTTTATAGCCTATATCATGGAGAGAATTTGCCAACATCCACCCTTTTGTTCCCCTGGATCAAGCTCAAGGGTATCAGCAGCTTTTCAAGGATTTAGAGAAGGACCTATGTGAGATTACTGGCTATGACAAAATCTCTTTCCAACCGAATAGGTAGGAACTTTTTTCTGAGAATTTGTACCCTGACGCCTGATTCCAAAAACTTATCTCCAAAAAAAAGTGCAAACTGAAAATGGAAGAATTTTCTAAAATCAAATCTGTCTTGAATGCAAGATTATTAAATTATTAAGTAGTTGGTTTTTTAAAAACTATGGTATCTTATTTTGTCTCATCTCTTCTAAAAGTTTAATGATTTGGCCTCTTTAATTCTTTTAATATTTCCCTCTATGAACTAAAAATAAAGATTTGGAATAGGAATAAGCCATATGAGCTGCCAACCATTTAATTGTTGAAACTGGTAGTTAGTGCACTGGGTTTGACTGAAGAATGCCTAAGATCTGCATGCTCACTGAAATTAATAAAGCAGCATTTCATGAGTACTGCTGCAGCCTGTTTATGTCCAGTAACAGTTTTGATACAAAATGAACAGCATGAACTTATTCTACACTGAGGCTATCACTGAAAGACCTTTTATGTTTCATTGCATACACTTTGCCATGCATTTCAATATTAGTTTGCCTCTCTGTAATCAAGCACAGAGCCCTGCTAGGTGCAGAAATGTGGATCAGCTCAGTCAGCAGAAGGATTTAACATCATAGTGTAAACACATAAGACGCCATAACCTTTGTCATTACTCTTTTCATTTACATCCAGCTGTTAATTTAAACATGTCCGTTTGTAATTGAACCTATGGGATGTGCTCCTTTTAATTTGCTGATACTTGCCTGAAGTCATTGATAAAGGTCAGGGTTGGACAGTTCTGAAGCTCTGGCAGAGAGGTGGTACTTCCTGATGTGTGTGCTGTGTAACAGTGTTTGTGTTCCTCTTGCAGTGGAGCCCAAGGAGAGTACGCAGGCTTGGCTGCAATCAAAGCTTATTTAAATGCCAAAGGAGAACATCAGAGAACTGTAAGTGTCAACAATCATGTGGGGAAGAGTGTTGGGTAAGAAGTGGAGAAAGGAGAGTTGATTCAGCAGCTGGGACTCATCTAGAGAGCACACTAGGTTGGGTATTGTCACCTCTGATAGGCTTTCAGTATTCCCTGCTTCACACATGGATCCTCGGTACCGTCTCAGAAGTTTTTACAGACAGTGAGACTCACCTGGGAAGGGTGATTGAACTGTGTCTGACCAGGATGGACTTAACTTTCTCCACAGCAGCCATATGGTGCAGTGCTTTGTGGCTGAAGCACTGTTCATAACACAGGGATCTCTTGGCAAACGGTGAACAGTGCTTTCAGAGTGGCAAGGCTTTCTTCTCTCTGTGCCACTGCCCTGTGCTGACCCTGTCCTTTCCCAGCAAGGAGGCTGGGAGGGACACAGCCAGGACAGCTGACCCTGGCTGACCAAAGGGATGTTGATGCCATATAATGGCATGCTCAACCAGAAAAGCTCAGGGAAAGGAGGGCAAAGCAGGGAAGGTCATGCTTATGGCATTTTAATTCCCAAGCAACCATTGCATGTGCCATGTGGCCAGCCATGGGATGTAGTGAAGGGAGGAAGGAAGGAAGGAAGATTGAGATACTGAGTTTACAATTTCATCTAACACCCTCTCACTCTTCAAAGATGATGAACAGTTCTTCCATGTTCACAGTTGACGTATCATGTGTTAATGCTGGGATTATTTATTATATCCTTATCCATCCTCATTTCCTAGTTGGATTCCAGTTATTTGTCCATCCTTCTCAAAAAAGGACATTTTATAACCTTGCTTATCTTTAAAGCTTCTGTGTTCCTTTTACTTTTTTCTCTTACTCCCTTTCTGGTTTTTGATGCAGTCGCTTTCTTTCCCACCAAAACTGTGAGACTTTTTAGTAGCAGTAGGTTCAAAACTAAAGATCACAGTTGTGGGTTTTTAAGTTGATGTGTTTTCTTGTGTCATACTTTAGATCTGTCTGGCTCCAGTATACATATATTGCTTTGAATGCTGCTTCTCAGTACTGTGGGTCCTTTCCTGAACTCTGCAATCAGTTCTTTTAGTGACCTGGCAGGTTTTGTATTAACAGGATATTTGGCATTTCACTGTGTATCTCCATTATAAACCAAATTATGAGTAATTTTAAATGCGAGAGAATCAGCACAGATATTTATAATGTTCTATTAGGATGACCTTTCCCTACAGTGAAAACTGACTATCTTTCTTTTCATTTCTTTGCCATGTATTCATGAAATATTTATCCACATGTACCTTCCCACTTAAACCACTGGAAGTTAGTTTAGGAACGTTTTTTGGGACCACATCAAAAACTTTTTGGAAATCGGCGATTACTTAGGTCTTCTTCTTTCACATGCTCATAGAGTCGGCTTTAAACAGTAGGAAAAAAGTCCTCAGTGCAATAACATCCATATCCTTTGAACCTGATTTTATCCTCGGCTTTGAGACTCATTTGCCTTCTTAAAATGGAAGGGTCACTGTCCTGGCCTTCTGGGAACTACAGCCTCTGTGTGAGGAAACTACCTAAAATTGAATCTTAAGTGTTGTCCTCTTCTGTCTTTGTTTCCTTGTTGCATCCAGATCATGTCAAGCTTAATAGAAGGCAAACACCCTTTACAGTTACAAACTTTGTTTTGTAAGTAGTTTTTCTCAGTGGGAAGTGAAATTAAGTTAAAATTTTATTTGTTGGAGAGTTATCTTCTGATGGTCTACTTATGATCTGCCATTTCTCTTTTTCTGTGCAAGATCCTTGGACTTCTCTTGAGTCCAAGTCTGAGTCTGTGGGTCCTTCTATGCTCTGAAAATACCCAGAGGTGAACTGCACAGGAGAGCCTGGGGGCTGCTTACACTTTACTCACACTTTACGGATTTCAAATGTTACAAGAAAATTGTGATACTCCTGGGAAAGAGTAAAAAGGAATAAGAAAATAAGAAAGCCCATGAAATTTTGACCTTTCAACTGAAGTGCTCTTTTCTCCCAGGCTGGAGAAAGTAATTAAACCAGCTGTTAAAGGTTCTCACAGTTGGCCTTGTTTGGATTTGGTGCCCTCTCGTGGGAAAAAAGTATGGACATGAACTCACAGCTCCCATCTCTGCTTTTTTGTGTGATCAATAATGTCTGTGCCCTGCAAGACTCGGTGGCCGCCTGGAGCCGCTTTACATTTCAGCTATGCAGATAAAATGGCTGCAGATGTGGCACAGTCCTTCCTGGCACTGGCGCTGGGATCCCGTGCTTCTGCTGTTCTGAAGGAATTCACGTTTGTCCCGGCATTGCTGTGGATGATGGAGTTCCATGAGCCACTGTGCTGTGCCCTTGTTTAATGAAGCTAAGCTTGAATAACTTAAGAAGCTTAGTTAAATATTTCCAGGAGAGTCATAATAGACAGATGTTTCAATTTCCTTATTGAATAGAAGCAATGGATTTTTTTTTTTTTTTTTTTTTTTTTTTTTTTTTTTTTTTTTTTTTTTTTTTTTTTTTTTTGGGAAATATTTATTGTCTTCAGAAAGGGTGGAATTCCTAGAAAATGTCTGGAAATATCCTGACACGTGTACCATTTTCCTCTCATTAGCAAGAACCTGCATTTATTTAAGTAGAAGTGCTTCTCTTTTTTTTTTTCTTCTTAAATTAACTGTACAGAGCATGCGAGTAGCTCTGAGTTTCTTAACTATAGCCAAAATATTTTGGTCTAAATTTTTGTTTTGAACAGAATACAGAAGAAAATGCTTTGGAAACCAGAAAAAGTTGTAGTGGAAATTTGGAATTTTCCTTTCAAGTTGTTGTACATATGGAGACTGATAACTGTAAAAAAAAAAAAAATCAGTGTTTTAAAAAAAGGTGGGGTGAGACAAAGAGATTCTAAATATGAGTATCTGAAATAATATTCTGGAATTGCATCCCTAAATATGATTATGCAGCAAATGAAACTTTAGTAATGAGTATTTAAATGCCGATACCTGAATGGATTTTCTTTAAAAATTGAGTTGCATCATTCAGCAAAAGAGGCAATTTGCTGGTACCGTCAGGATTTCTTTTTGAAACTTTGATAATGAATTGTAGCTGAGCATAGACTGTAAAACATTAAGATTTTTTTAACTAGTTATACTTTAGGTTCTGTTTTTCTTTCCCTTCTAAGGTTTGCCTTATTCCTAAATCTGCTCATGGTACTAATCCAGCAAGTGCACAAATGGCAGGGATGAAGATTCAGCCAATTGAAGTGGATAAAAATGGGAGCATAGATATTTCCCATTTAAAAGCAATGGTGAGTATTAAATTATCTTTGATTTTCAAGGCAGGAACACTTCTTCTCTGAAGGTAATAGTGTTGGCAGCTGAATCACATTTTTCTGAGAGAGAAAATAAAGCAATAATAGTGAATACATGCTTGGAAAGTATAAGTAATTCTTTTTTTTGTTTTGTTTTTTGCTCACTCAGACACTAGCCATGTGACACTTGTGAGATTTCTTTTAATTTGAGGATCTTTGGTGCAGGACTTGCTCAAAGAGTCTTTCTACACAGTAGACTCTTTTATAGCAGACCCTTTTGGTCCACAGCTAGTACTGGAAATAAACAAGCCATGATCATGAATGTGAAGCATTTGAAACTGCACTTCAGCCTTCTTTTAGCAAAGTTCAAGTCCACCTCTGCTGGAGATGGTGTTGCTAGGCAACTTTTTTTTCTCTTTTTTTAAGCATATTGGCTGCAGGTGACTCCTGCAATGTGAGGGAGATTAGCAGGACATGTTTCCACATTTGAACAAATTTTTATGGTAGTCATAGAACTCTGTTGCTGAAAGTAGGGGGAATGGTCATTATTACACATTAACTTGAAGGCCAGATGTTTCATTTTGTTGTCTGGAGGTCCCAGAAGTGACTATATCTATCTATCTATCTATCTATCTATCTTTCAATACCTGCCTTCTTCCCTGATTTAAAATTCTGATTTATTCAGGAATCACTCTTTTTCCATAGGCATGGCTGAAGGAAGGAACACAGTATCCTTTGCTGACTATAAACTACTTTGGCTATCTGCTCATAGACTTGCTTCCCACCTGTAAAACATTCTGACTTTTGTTGTATTTTTTTAAAATAAAATCTTGAGAAGCTTTAGGGGTCTCAGTGACATTTTTTTCTCTCCCCTCCCTGCCACCAGGTGGACAAGCACAAGGAGAACTTGGCAGCCATCATGATCACATACCCTTCCACCAATGGTGTGTTTGAAGAGGAGATTGGAGATGTGTGTGACCTCATTCACAAACATGGAGGCCAAGTTTACTTAGATGGAGCAAACATGAATGCTCAGGTACAAAATCCAGGCAGATTCATTACTACTGGGAGTCCTTGGAATAAAAATAGCACAGCAGTACTTAGTTCAGACCATAACACAGCTTCCCTGCAAGATGGCACAGTGTTTGGGGGAGGAGGTGGTATTTCCAAGAACAGTAATAAAAGATGGTGAAAGTAATTCTTTCATCTGATTTTGCCCTGAAACGCAAGATGTGTGAGTCATTCACTGAAATTGGCTTAGTCTGCCTAACCTTTATCAAAGACATTCTTTACAGACACAATTAAGAATTCCCAATGCAAAATATTATTTGCATCAAGTTCTTGCTTTTGATGCATCATGATAAAGAAAACCATAAAAACATACACCATCTTTTTCAACCTGTTCTCCTTGCATTCATTAATAGGTCTTAAATGGCATACGAAGAATGTACTGAAACAGAGTATTCCCTTTACAGGTTGGTCTGTGTCGTCCTGGAGATTATGGCTCTGATGTCTCTCACTTAAATCTTCACAAAACCTTTTGCATTCCCCATGGAGGAGGAGGACCTGGAATGGGACCAATTGGAGTGTGGGTATCTCTTCAAAAAAAACCATATACATATATAAATATATATGTATAGATATATATCCCTTAGTGAATGTTGTTTGGCCGTTCCCTTCCGTACGGAGTCGTGGATGGGAGAGGTGTTACGTTGGTTGTAAATGTCTGTCCTTCTCCAGCACAGTCATGTGCTGATCTCATGAACGGTGGTGTCCACCTGTATTCCCAAACCCTGGCTTCCATGGTGGTCTTTTAGTGTGGGTGGTAGACCTCACTCAGCAACCTGTTTCCTGGGTAAGGGATGATTTGTGGACTTTGAGGGCTGATAATACTGCATGTAGCCCAGAACACAGAAGTGGTATACGAGCTCTGTGAATCTATCCTGTGGAGCATTCGTGTTTCTTTAAAGGAAAATAATCTTACTTGTTTAAAGGAGGTAATTTCTATTTGGATAGCACCATGAATATCTTGTGATAGGTTGAAAACTGAGTGCCATCCTCCACTGGCACCAGTTGTGTTAATAAACATTCTTTTGAAGAAGGCGTAGACCAGACTTCCTGGAGGACTGTATTTGGAAGCAAAGTGAAGAGAAACTACTGCTGAAACTGTCCAGATACGGTAACACAGGAACACACATTTAAGTTCTAAAATCAATGTTTTTGTTTTAGGAAGAAACATTTGGCTCCCTACTTGCCTACCCACCCTGTCATCAAAATACAGCCGGATAAGGATGCATGTCCTTTGGGTACTGTCAGTGCTGCACCTTGGGGTTCCAGTGCTATATTGCCCATTTCCTGGGTGTATATCAAGGTGTGTAGACCTTTATAAGGAGTATCAGCTCCTTAGAGAGGTTCTGTTTCTCTTTCAAGTTCAGTCACCACTGGAATCACATGAACAGGTTTAAGAGCAACTCATCCTAAGATGTTTGCACAGACTGAAGTGCAGGTGACTACAGTACAGTCATAGGTTATTTAAATCCATCAAGCCTCCTTGTTTTATAGTAGGACAATGTTGCCGTGAGAAAGGATGTCAGGACAACTGCCGTCTCTTTTATCTCTTGTCTGTAATAACTCTTGAGGTAAGTGGACACCAGGCAGAAAACTGCAGTCAGGCTTCCACTTTCTGACATTGAAGTTTTCATGTTTAAAAGCTGCTTGGTAATTACTGTTCCCCCAGGAGTATTTTTAGTTGTGTGATTCAGTATTGTTATACTTGACATCTGTGTAACATTCAACTTTACAATGTCCTGAATTCCGGAGGATTTTACTGCGTTTGAAAACTGAACTTAGTTTTGGCTTTACATGTGAGACAGCTTGATCATGATCTGTGTAATTTGTTAATCCCTTGCAATTTAGTGATAAGCCGGCAAATATTTGGTTACATGTATGGAAGTGTTTAACCAACAGAGATGAATGTAGATTCAAATTCTATTTGAGAGAAGGGTGCACTGGGACTCTGAGAAACATTTAACGCTTCCAATGACAGAGTTGGGGAAGATTGAACCCAGGGCAGTGTCATTCAGGATACTTTGTTGCCAGTTTCATATTCTAACCAGGGAAACTTCCTCTGCTGGGGAAACCAGCTCTCCTGGAATTCAAAATGAGCAAATATGAACTGGGGCAATTTCCATGGTGGCTTTTCAGCTGTGGGTAAAAATCACTTGTGACTGTAAGCTGGTTCCCATTACAGAATATTTAATCCCTTAGAAATTTTTGAGGGGAGCCGTTTCTTCACAGTGCAAAATGCCATCTATTTACACTGTCCCATCTAAAATTCTCTGGACACTCTTGCTGTGGGATGGCAACAGGCAGTCTGTGCCTTTTGACTTTGTGTTCTCGCTTTTTTCTATTTAGTTCAAAGCTTCTCAGTTTGAGGAAATGTTTGGGTCACTCACTTGTGGACTTGAAGCTAAACCTCTTACACAGCAGACACTCTCATAACCTATGTGCACCGAAGGTGCTCTCAGTCAGTATCCAGTGCTTCTCCGTGAGTGTCGTGTGGAAAAGTGTAACAGCAGAGTGACTGCCTTAGAACTAGCCAGGTGCATTGAGGTGCACTGTCTGTCATGCTTGCCACTGCAGGAGCATGCTTGGCTTGCTTGGGACCTGTTTTAGATCTGTTTCTTCATGTTATCTCTCTTTCAGACAATGGGAGCAAAGGGTCTGAAGCATGCTTCTGAGATTGCTATACTAAATGCAAATTACATGGCAAAGCGGCTAGAGAAGCACTACAAAATCCTTTTCAGAGGAGCAAGAGGCAAGTATTAGACTTTTTTTTCCTACCAGTCTGACTTTCTTTTGCTTCTTGTAGAAGTTGGCTTGCAATGTGGTCCTTTTTTTAAATGCTATGTGATAGCTGCATTTCAAACTTCTCTAGATGTTTTTCACAAGGAGAGAAATAACCTACCATACTTCTTCTATGGATGTATTGCAATGAAACTGAGATACTTGGAAGTAGAAGAAAAGTAATATCTGTTTGTAATTAGAAAAAATTATGCCAAAAGATAGAGTAAACCATTAGATTGTTCTCCTTGAAATCTAATCTAATGGTAGATTAATGAACATTAGAAAAAGGAAAAACAACCAAGTTGAGACTTCCAAATCTCTACAACCAATGGTGCAACAATTTAGGAACTGGAAGTAATTTTTGGACATGTACTTCCCTTTGCACACTTTCTCTGAAAAAACAATCCCACCAAGTTTCCCTCATTTCTGCTTCTTGTTCACTTTTGTGAGATGAGACAGAATTCCCTTGGCAATGCATGATATTTTAACTACTTCTGGTTCCCTGTTTTGGCTCTCCAGACTTGCAGCAGGACAGCAGTAATGAAGAAGAGATGAAAAAAATTATTGTGATAGTAGAGTTAACTATCAGAGAATTTATTTTGCTTGTTTAGGCTGAACAGCATTGAAGAACATTTGAGTACAATATATATTATCTTTAAATTATATGTCTTAAATTTAGTGGTGTAAACCTTGGTTAAACCTGCAAGTTGTACTTTAATAGAAGTGAATGAAAGTTGCAAATTTTTAAGGATTTAACAATGTAATGAAACAAGGTTCTCCAGAATCATGCATATAAATATGCTAACTTTTGTCTTTAGCCTCTGTATAACACTAGATATGAGCTTTGCTCTGGCATAAGATAAAACTGATTATCTTGATTAATTTAAGATAGCCTAAGACCCAAATGGTGTTGGGCCATTGACAAATCCAATTATTTTTTCAGAGAACTTGTAAATTGTAGGAGTTACTTTGACCACTCATTCCTAGTTCTTGTCTTGGATGAGGCCTCTTCTTAACATGATGTGGGACTCAAAGGGCCAGTCTTCAAAAACTTGAGTTGTATGTCTCCTACCTGATAATTTCTCAGATTTGAGGTTTTGCCCAAGTGGATATTTTTGAGTTTGTCTTTTTGCCATGTTCTCCACAAAGCCAATCAGAATAGACAGATTGGTAAACTGCATTGTTCCCCTGCTAAGTAAACCTAAGGTTCACTTTTTCACTTACAGGTTATGTAGCCCATGAGTTCATTTTGGATACAAGACCTTTCAAAAAAACAGCCAACATTGAAGCTGTAGATGTTGCTAAGAGGCTTCAGGATTATGGTAAATCAAATGTCTATTCTTTAAAATAGCAGTGCCAGTGAAAATTTTCTAAATCTCTTCTAAAGGGAGACACAAACATTCTAGTTCTGTGCTTATGGATGATGAATCTGTCACAATCATTTCAGGCTTCCTCATGTTCTTTAAGGGTTTGCACAGATATTTACATATACTGAGCTGTAGTAGGTACTTCTGATTCTGCTGCTACTTCACAGTTTTGTCTACTGCCCCATCAAATTACTGATTACAGGACTCTGAACCACTTGGAACAAGTGGGTTGGAGCCAAAAGCTTAATAAGATTGCAACAAAGCAAACCAAAATAAAATAGGGGGGAAAAAAAGAAATACTGTTGAAGTAGGATAATAGGATTTCAACAGTTCCATCCTCATATAGTTTATTCAGTTTTGTACACATGCACTTAAGGATCTGACTGTGGACGCTCTTTGGCTGCCAGACAAGAGGACCCATTGAACTGCTTGATCCTATAGAACTGTGCTTCTAATGAATATGCATGAAAGCAGTCAAAACCCTAACCAGTAATACATCTTCAGTGAAATAATCCAAAGCCTCATTGTGATACTAAAAACCCCACCCTTCCTGCCCTTTGTAAGTGAGCCTTAAATATCATGCACCACTTTAAACAGACTTGTCACTAGGTATAGAGGTGAGTTCCCACAGATAGGTACATTAAAGTTCCTTTCTAATAAACTGTTTCATTAAATCAGTGTGTAACTCTATTGTAAATAATACTGTGATGGTACCCTTCAGTGCTAAAAACAAAGATATTTGAAAAGTCTGTCTTACCTCTAAAGTACAGTGCCAACACTACCAATATTCAATCCTGTAAAGATTATTGTATAGAAAGGGCTGAATTTGTGAATCTGCTGATAGTTATTGCATGTAGTATCTTAGCCTATTGTCAGTGACTGATTTCTGCTATTGTCACCAGGTTTTCATGCTCCAACCATGTCTTGGCCAGTGGCAGGGACACTTATGATTGAACCAACAGAGTCTGAAGACAAAGCAGAGCTGGACAGATTTTGTGATGCAATGATTAACATTCGGCAGGAAATTGCTGAAATAGAGGAGGGCAGGATGGACCCCCAAATTAACCCACTAAAGGTAAGGTGACATGTAGAGCAAGGTACCAGCATCAGCTTAACCCTTGAGACTGCAAAAGCCCACTTCCTGGTCTTTCAGTACTCTCAAAACTAACACTGCACAACAGTGAACTCAAGATTTTTTTGAGAAACCCTCAACTTTTTCAAAATTTGAATTTTGACTTTTTCAAGTCAGAAGTCAAGCCCTTGCTGACAGAGCAGAGAAAGTTATTTCCACAAGCACTTAATCTATATTTCAAGACCATCTCAAAGTAACAAAAGAGAGATGCTTATTTTGCGTGCTTAAGACAGAAAGTGGAATGACCTTAACAGTAACAAAGATTGAATTAATTATTTTAGCAATGGCAGCACAGAACCGGTATCAGCTCAAGTTCTGTTCAATTCTTTAACACTGCTGACTTTTAAATTTAGTGAAAAGCCAAAAGCATATTCAAGCCTTGGGTAGCATCTTTAGGCAAACTGAAAAAAAATCCAAATACTGACTTGCCGCCTGGTTTAAATCTGCCTTTTTCCCCTCCCAGATAAACAGTATTCTCTAGACAGTAATTATTTGTATGTGGTAATGTGAACTTGAAGAAGGCTTCACACTGATATGTTCAACTGAATTCAGTAATTTCTTGTCCTAAACATGTCTTGTTTCTTGTAGATGTCACCACATACTCTGAACTGTGTCACTTCTTCCAAGTGGGATCGTCCGTACTCCAGAGAAGTGGCAGCATTCCCACTGGTGAGTACATAATGGGAACTTCATGGTGTGGCAATACATAAATATGCTTTGTGCTCTGTAATTTCTTACTCACTTGGAGATGAAGTAATGTGGTAAGAATGAAAACTTCAGAGCCATTTTATTGTCGCTTGATTTTTGTGTGTGTGAGCTCTACCGCAATTTCCTTAGTTTTGTTTTTAAACACAAGGAAAGAAGAGCTCAAAAAAAAAAAAAGGTCTCTACACATAGGTGCAGACTTGGATTTCTGAATCTTAGCACTTCAATATTGAATATCCACTCCTATTGGAAACAGCCTGTCCAGTTCTGACATACTGCACCAAGGGCTCCCAAAACAGAGTCCCCATGTGCTGACAATTCAAAGCTCTGCTCGAAAGAACTTGCATAAGGGTGTGACCAGATGCCCCATGGTCAGCATGGGGAAAGCAACACCCCTGCGAACCTGCTATAAATAAAGGTCAGATTGGAGCTGGACTCTGATATCAGACTTCCTAATTGCTTCCGTAGTCGTAAGCAGCTAAATGTAGGTGTAACCAACCTTTCTCATCTGAAACTTAATTGCAAATATTTTGGTGATATGTACTGTTTCAAAGAGTAAGAATTCAACTACACCTGTGAAGTTTGCCACTTTCCTTTATATATTATATTGTAACTATATTGAACAGTACAGCAGTCTTCTCCACTTTTCCTTCATTCCTATCTGTAAGCCAGCTGTTCAAAGGATAATAAAGTTTTCTTTCATCTCATGAAAGCTGCTTCTTTGCAAGTGTGTGTTAGAGGACATGACTACACTTTTTTGAAAATCTAAACATTCTTTTGACTGCCACCTCTATTATACATGCTTGTTAATTTTCAGTGACAGCAAAGAGATTTGAAGGATGGCTTAAAAATCCACTTTCACAGCACTTGTAATTCTTCAAGCTTCTAATGTGTATTATAATTCTGTAGCTTTACTTGGAAGAAAAATTAAGATGGTTGGGTTTTTTTCTCTCTTAGCCATTTGTGAAGCCTGAAAGCAAGTTTTGGCCCACGATTGCTCGCATTGATGACATATATGGAGATCAACATCTGGTTTGTACCTGCCCACCAATGGAAGCCTACGAATCTCCATTTTCTGAACAGAAGAGAGCATCTTCCTAAGACTGCTTCCAGTTGCCTGCATTTTTGACTCCATCAGGATGGCCCTTTCCTGATTTCCTGGGGATATTTATACTGTGTATATTTTGAATAATCACCACGTTTGTTAATTGAATCACTGCTCAGTTAAAATGTAAATACAATCAGTATGCTAGGTGTAAACAAAATGTGATTGATTATTCCACAGCAGTTGATGTTGGAAGTTGCCTTGATTAAGCATTTTGTCTGTTTTGTGCTAAAGTTTTAACAATTAACACCCAATCTGTAAAGTGGCATGGAGTTTAAAGTTTAAAAAGTAGAAAAGATGCAGATACAGCAGGCAATACTAATAAATATTGACTGCAGAAGTAATTGTTTATATTTTGTAAAAAAAGATGAAGTAGATTTTTAAATTTACTTCACATATTACCACTAACTAGCATTGCTAGTGTTAATATTTCATACTGATTTTTTTACCTATCAGTGTTATTAGTCTAATAAAATTGGTTAGAATTTTAAGTGTTGTCATGTTTTGGATTTAAACTTTTCAGATAAATTTGTCCAATAGAGCAGTATGAAATTATGAAGCTTAGGTTCTGATTTGTGACAATTGCCACAGCAGCAATAAACTTCTACACAAAGGAATACTGTCAGAGACTAATATTTAAATAAATCTCTGATTTTTTTTTAATGAGCCATAATTATCATTTTACCAAGCAGTAACAAACTTAATCTTGTTCTATATTACATCACTTTTTCTTAGTAGTTCCGTCTAGTCCTCTCTTATTCTGGAGAAGGCATAAAAGACCACTGTGAACTTCTTAGTATTACTTAAATCTTGGGTAAAAAAATATTCTCTTTCCACAGTTTCTCAAGTCTCTGGTGCTTTTTTATACAGAGCACTCAATTTGCTTTAGTTTATCTACAGCTTGTGTAAAAACTGATGCACAGCTTAAGCTGTGGCCCTCCAAGAGCACCAACTGCACTCTGAGACCAGAGCCCTCCTGCAACACAGTGCCACATTAAATCACTCTGTAGCCACAACTCAGACTTTAAACAGGAGCCTTTTCCAGCGTGTTCCAAATCAAATTTACATAAAACCAATCCTCTCAATCCTCTGTGTCACAGTCAGACCTTTGTGCTACGAGCACATCTGTAAGGAACCTGCCCAGGTCTGTGCAGAGTTGTCTGTGTTTGATGTATGTGTGCACCCCTGAAGGCACCAACTCATTCAGCCACACGAAGCACAATTTTGGTGAATTAGGAAACAGGCACTGGGGCAACACCGAGACCACAGAAAGAACCACACAGTTGTGCACCTTACCACCAGCCACGACCCAAACTCTTCTTGAAGATCTACATGCACACTCAGCTTGGGAACTCTTTCTGAAGTGACACAAATGAGGCTGGTGCTCACAGCAATATTTTAAGTACTGTAAACTTTGTATCTTTTACAGTGAGTTTTGGGACTGCAACTTTTTCATTACCTACCTTATGACTTCAACAGGGGGCTTTACACAAAGAGACTGTGGATGATAGGAGACAAGAATGGCTTTCATTAAAGTTTTTATGTGAAAAACTGCACCTACATCCTAAATCACCTCAATATATAGTGAAGAAAATCAGAGTTTTTTTACTCTAGATTTCAGTAGCTATTGATACAGTACTAAGGATGTAAAAATCATGAAAAGCCACTGCAGACTTGTAATGTGAAGAAAGGACAGTCTGTTGCCAATCTAATTCCACAGTCTTGACAAGCTACTTTAATATTTGTTAAAAGCAGTCATGTTGCTTGATTATGTCACTGAAAAAATATATTAAAAAACTGGTTTACATATTTTTGTATAAAGAGAATAACTTCCTGCTGTTGACCTAAAACTGACAAAATGTATATTGTGAATTAATTGGTAAAATCTATCCAATGGAAAACAAAGCAATAAAATATTTTACAGTACTCAGCTAAAAGCTAGGAAGCCACAAGTCTTACGTGCTTACCACACAGGTGCGATGACTACCACACAGGTAAAATCACATCTGTTTTCTCCAGAAATCACTGAGCTACCTGTAGCACTGTGGGCTGCAGGCTGTCACTGCAACCTCGGTGCCTACAGGAGGGCATCGGACTCACCCAGCTGGCCAACCACCGTGTGGGAATCCCACAGCTCCCAGCTGTGCTGACAACCCAGTGGGACAGGCAGGGCACCCTCGCTCTCTGGGACGTGAACAGAGCACTGCTACAGGCTGTGAGCAACTCCATGGGTATCAATGCCACCACTGGATTTTGATTTGGAGTTGTTTGGCCTTTTTTTCAATTAACCGTTCTTTTCATTGAGAAATGAGTTAAGGAATATAAAGTCTCACACCTGAAAAATAAGGCCGCCTGAGAAAAGCATTTAGTAACCTGAAAAATAAATTCTGTAAAAATCTTATGATTTAATTAAGTGGATAATAGTAAAAACAAAACTAGCAAATTTTCTGAATCATAAAATATTTAATAAGGTGTATTTTGGGGGGGGGATATATTGTATATAAAATTTCAGATCACAATATGAAGCAATATGAACCCTCTCCAAGCTAGCACTGCCTTTAATGCTGTGTAGATGTATTGCCACTGATACAAGACCTACTAAAAGCATACAGTTTAACTAATACAGAAGTGGCTTTTTTTATATGAACTATTTTTTACACAACTAGAGTGTCTTGAATACCCTCTTTAAGTGCAAAAAACACAGATCACTTTACACTAATGCAGCAACAATGCATTCATATTGTTCTCATTAGTCATTAGTAGTCAACTTGCATAAGATACAAGAAAAGCACAATGAAGCTCACAAAAATAGACTAAAAATCAGCCTGTTCTTGCAAAAAAATACAGCATAATAGAAGAAAAAGACAAAAAAGGGATTATACACACCACAAAATTTGCTGTTTAATCCAAATGGCTTAAGTGCTGAATCTGTTTCTTTTTCCTGGGTTTTTTTTGTGGGTTTTTCTTTTGGTTTGTGTTTTGTTACTGAGTTATTTTTTTTTTGTAAATCAAAGCACATGGACCAGGCACAACTAATATTCAGGAGGCAGTGTGTAGCTAAAACATCACTAACTTTTTTTATCCCCAACATTGTTTCATTGTTTTACACAATTTACTTTCCTCTGTCCTGAGGTAGTTACAAAAAAACAAATCATAAATTAAGCATCAGCTGGGCCAGTAAGAGCTGAGGCTTTTCTTTTTCTTTTCTTTCTTTTTTTTTTTTTTTTTTTCTTCTTTAAAAACTATTTGTTAACTGGCCAAAACTACCCTTGATGTTAAAAGACAGCTGAGAATTAGAGTTCTCACAACACCAAAAATGGCTATGAGGGGAAGAGGGTTAGCTGCTTCAAAATGCGACAATATATTGAGTCCCATCAAGCTGGCTGGTCCACTGCTGCCTTTCCCATGGTTATTCCCCTTTACTGTCTATAAAGTCACTGGGAGAAGTACAGAAGGGTCGAGCACATCATCGTCCTTTACTGTAACCAGGAAAGAACTGGTCCAGTAGTGTCTGCAGGACCTTGTTGGGAGCCATGGTGTAGCCCTTCCCCAGGTCATAGCGGCAGGCAGGGCAGGTAAACACTTCGGCTCTGAAGGAGCGCTGTAAACAACTCTAGGACACACAAAGACAGAGAAGTAAATCGTGACAACTTCGTTTTAGACCAACAGCTTAACCAGCAAAAGGTAAAGAATCACTGTAAACCAAAGGCACAATCTGCTGTACTACCAGAAAAAAGGAAGTCTTTGCCAAGCCCTCTGGTGCCTGACTCTGCCTGTGACTAAAATGTCCTAGCAAAGGAACTCTTCTCTGTGCTGGGATGGGAAACACTGTGTTCGGGAGGAATTAAATCACTACTGAGGTTTCCCCTTCACTTCCACTAACGCCTTCCTGTAAGTCACAGCCAATCTTTAGCTTCCTTATAGCTTCACGGATTGCTATAGTTTTACAGACCTTCATTTCAAGAGGAAGGTGAATATACCACGTATACAGTTTATGTAACTATCTCCATCTACCTCATCAGAATAGATTCAGTTAAGCCTTACAGATATTTCTAGGATAATATAATCTCTAACACATTAGCATCTGTGCTGTCATCCTTACTACGTTACTGCAGACTGCTGAGCATTGTAAATTTGTCAGGGCAGATCTGTGTCCAAACAGCAACAGCAGCTTACTATCAAACTATTCCTTACAACTTTAACTGGATGTTATATTGTATTCTCAAATATTTACTGACATCTTCAAATACGGTGCTTTCTGGGGTTGCTGCCATTCAGCTTTCTCTTCTCTCTTTTTCCATCATTTTCCAATTTCCATAATTCTAAATATTAACTCCTTCATAATATTTCTTGTTTTTCAAGGAGACATAATCTTTCTATGTGTGCAGGCCACACATAACAACGCCCTGATTTTTACTGGAGTGGTATCTCCTTGAACAGCAGCCTTCCATTACTGAATACTGTACTAGGATGATCATAGTTTGAGTCCTTTTAGGGTGTCAGGCAGAAATACTAGGTATGACTGGCACCATTCAAATATGCACAGTTTAGTACATGATTCTGTACACACTGGTGGTACAAAATTAAATCTGGTCCAGATTTGATTCCAAGCTGCTTACATTATATCCAACTGACCAAGATTTTAAGACACATGAGTAATGTACTGACTTCTGTGGCCCTCCTACCACACATGAACAATGCCAAGAATAACAAGATAACATAACTTTCTCTGAATGAGCCCAAATAATTTTCTAGGGTATTTACCCTCTACCCTTTCACAACTCTTAACAGAGAGTTATAAAATCATAAAATCTGGTTTTATTTCTTAACGATGTAAAATAAATCACTGATACTGTGCCAAAAGCTAATCTGTGGACCTAACCAATTCCTAGTGCACCTCCACTGATCAAAAAGGCATGACAGCAATGGTACACCTCACTCATTATGTCTATCAGGAACTATATGAAACATACTTCCACTCTTTGTTACACAAAATTAAAGTGTTTACACAGCAAACACTGATTGGAAACTTGTTGCTTGTTTTTGCTCAGAATGTTATGCAATTATTACCATCTTTCTAAAATGCATATGGCTTTGGTGACTGCAGTCTCAGAGCCAAGAAAACAGCCCAGAGCAAGGCAGTTTATTCTTACTTTACAGACGTTGTGGAGGCACTCTGTTGTCACTGGCTGGTAAACCAACTCCTGGCAGCAGACACACATAAAGGATTGTTCCAGTTTCTTCAGAAAATTCTAATGTAGGGCAAAGGAATAAAAGAGACAAACTCTATTATAGTTCTTGTAAATGCCACTTACTGCATAAAGATGATATACTTCCAGAAGTTCTTAAGTCCTTCATATCTCTGAGAACAGCTTTCTAGAAGTAATCAGGAAGCACATTTTTAATGGCTTAATTTCCCTGCTCTTCTACAAATCGAAGAATCATACAATCAAAGAATGGTTTGGGTTGGAAGGGACCTTCAACAACACCTATTTCAATCCCCATGCCATGGGCAGGGAATCTTCCACTAGACCAGGTTGCTCAGGGTCCCATCCAGCCTGGTCTTGAACACTCCAAGGGATGGGGCATATGTCCCTGGGGAACCTGACATAAAATTATTTTCTGCCTAAACAAAACATAAAGTGACTAAAACCATCTTTCTTCATGTCTGATTTCTGACAACAGCATAGCATAAAAATACATTTAATATTTCAGAGAAAACATGCTCTCTTCAAAAATGAAAATAAATTAAAATCCACTTTTAACTTCAAGGTGGTTTTTGAGCAAGAAAAGATCTCTACTGTGGAGGCATTAACCCATCCCTCAAGAGCAAACTGCACAAGCGAGGCTTATTTTCTTGAAATGTAAGTCTTACAAATAAAAGTAATGCTAGACAGCCTATATTTAGCAAAAGTCTCCAACAAGCAAACGAGGTTTTAAGACGGACTCAAGACTTCTCCTAATAACATAAAGAAAAGGCAAACAATAAAAATTATGCATGCAACAAACATACTGGTCCTTCCTTAAGAGAAGCAAGTACTTCATCCCACAGCTTCTGGTTCATGCAGTCTTCTCTAATCAGCCATTGCTGCTCTTGGGTCAGCTGGAAAGCTTCTCCTTTCCCTCCATCTCCCATCCTCATGGCTTTGGGTGTATTCGTAGGTTCCTCTACACCTGCTTAAGATGGTGACCATCAGATACAGTAACAACAGTGTTAGTCTGAACTAACAGAAAGGAAAGACAAAACTGTTTCTAGAAGGAAACATGGATTAACATGGATTGCATCCATGAAATGCAGTAAGCAAATTTCTACTCCAACTCATACTGTTCAGCATTGTTTTGGATTGCAGCACACAATTGCACAGAAGAACGTACATTTTTTTTGCAGAGCTTAAGAGAAAAAAACACAGTAGGAGCAGTAAAAAGGATTAAGACCCCTCCACTACTACTTAATTAAAGATAATGTGCTTATCAATTTACATTAGTATTACAAACAACTTCTCGCTTCCACAAGATTTCATGGCTTAGAAATAATAACATGACAGACTTTGCTGACGAATGCTAAAAAGGTAAAAAAAGAAATACCATCATCAATTGTCCTTTTCTGGTTTCCATTACTTTGGCTGGTTGGCTCCTGTTTCACAGTTTGCTTTTTAACCTTGTCTTTCTTCTCCTTACTAGCCATGGCTTCCAAATAACCTTCTGGATACTAAAATTAAAAAGCACAGATTTTAAACAAAAATCACTGGCATACAGGAATAACCAAATACCAAAAGGATTAACTTCTAAAAGACTTTAGATCCCTATGACTACCTAGTAAAATAATTACAAAATAATTTTAAAATTCTATATGATGGAGAAAACATTTAAATTAGTATCCATCATTAAGAAAGCATAGTCACATAGAAGAACTAATCCATACTCAGCTGTATTAAACAGTGTATCTGTACCTGTGTGCTTACAAACTATACAAATCAGGCAGATGATGGTATGCTGTAAAATATACCATTGCCTTGCCAGGAATAGATGTTATTTCTTTCCATCTTTCCATCTTTCATGGATTCTGCAATGCCGAAATTTTCATGGGTCAGCCTATTTCTGCACCTAAAATACGCTATGTATACAAACTTCTCAGTCACATGAAGAGAGAAATACACAAAAATGCACAGCTGTTTTGGTTTCTCAGACTCAGGTGACTCTAGTCACCTGCAGAAAAATTTGTTCCAGCCTAAGAATCACAAAACTGGACACAAACTCTGATTTTCCAAGCTATATATGCAAACCAATTTACCGCTAGGGCAGAAAGCTTCATTTGCAATTCCTTCTGCCGTGTCAGTATTACAGGATTCTTTCAATTTGCATACAATCTGCAGTGGTTTTTAGTATCAAAAGCTGCCACAGTGAAGTACAAGAAAAAAAGGAGCTTTAGTTTAACTGATTTCTTTCTCTGGAGTTTGTTTACTGGAACTAAGAATGAAAACAACTGTCCAAGTCCTCACACCAACCTGTACACTTAGACCCAGCTTCTTTGACCGCTCCATTCCTTCTGAAGTCCAAGGTGCAGGCTCAACATCATCTCTCCTCAGAAGATAGCGCCAAACTAAAAATCCACATTTTCCAATTTCTGGCCAATATTTCACCACCTAAGGAACAATATAAAATTACTGCCATTATTTTATCACAAGCCAAACACATGAACATTACACTTTAATTGTTCAAGAAGAAATGAGAAGACTGATTTATACATTATTTTTATTATATACAGCAGTCCTTTCCTCAGCTGTGAAAATTTTGTATTTCTTATAAATATGGTGCTCTTCCAGGCACACTCCGTTGTTTCAGAAACTAAAAGGTCTTTAAACAAACAAAAGGCTAGGATATAGTTGGAAGGACTGAAGAAATAATGAAATTATCTGATTTCAGGGATGAATTTAACTTGATAAGCACATGCAAAGCAACTTACATATCCAACCTTATATATCCCATTACAGATTATGTTCTATTACCACTGCTCTGAGTAATCTCTGTTTGGCTTACTTTGCAAAATAAACTAAAGCTAAAAAGCTATAGTAAAGAAAAAAGAACTATTTCTTTCAAGTAATAATGAAGTATTTGCAGACTAATGCATATGAGGCTTTTTAAAACAGATTAAGAGACATTTTATGTCGTAGAGATCAAAATACCTTGTAAATGCCATCATATCTGTTGCCTTCCTCTGGAGCATACTTGCTGATCCGCCGTCCTTTTGAACTGCGCACTACTCTGACTGGTTTACCAGCTCTCCAATTCTTTGACTCTGCTCCATTTTTGTCATCCAGTGGGGCATCACAGTTAAGGGCCAATGCCCTAGAAAGACATTTAAATTCTTCATAAGCTAGATTGCTTCACCCAACAGAGTTTGAGAGTTAACATAATTAAGTCCTATGTGTTTCCCTTGTATAATTTCACTTTATCAAGAGCATAGGCCTTTTCAGTACGTTTTTTAGCAGAATTGATGGAAGAAATGAGATCCACGCTATAATGCATGGTAAGAAAAAAAGACAGGAACACTAAATATTTTGTTGCCTAGGTTCCAGATGAAAAATCATCTGAAATTTCTAGATAAAACAAACCAATCCTTTTAGACTTCAGTCTTCATTTTTTAAAATAATCCCTTCCTAAATAGCACTGAGGAAGCTAAAATTATAGCAAAAGGCAAACTTTCCCTATTGCTATCCCGCATCAACAGACTTTAAGGCTTTTCAAGTGTGTACACAAAAGTAATGAATATGATGAAAAACGTACTGAGAAAAAAGTACACAATTGCCATTCAAAAAAGCTCTAAGTACCATTCCACTCTCACATGATACATAAAATACCTCAGAGTGTTAGAGAAGGACTTAGAATCATAGCAGCTAATTAAAGGACAAGCAAACTCCTTTACCCATGAAGACCCTCTTCTAGAAACCTGGAGCAAGACAGTATGACCAAGTTGCTAATAAGAAACAGTATTTCTACTACCACAGCCTGACTTGAAAAGATTGAAAACCCTTCAGAATCAGCCACAACCCAAATGATGGATCTCAAAACAGAAGAAATAATATGGGTTATAAACAGACATGGTACAAGTTCTCCACATTGTAGAGAACAGTAAAGAGACAGGCACACTATGCCAACATTAAGAATGTTTCCCATTTAAAACTAAACTTTGTAAAACTATCTGGACAAGCAAAACCAATACAGATTCAACTACACAGAATCATCATAATCATCTGAATCAAAGTGCTTGAGAACTTGTATAAAGCTCAGTAAATGAGAGCAGCATGTTGTTACTCCATGTGCCCTAATGTCTTCAAAGCTAAGTAGTTTTGCCTGTGGATTTGTCATTTGCTAAGAGAAAGGCTGTCACTAAGGAGTCCAGCTTTTAATTCTGTGTCCCAAAACAACTTTGCTCTATTCACTAAATCTGCTTGTAAAGCTACTGCTTAAACCTCTTTCTACCCTCCTTGTTCTTGTTCATGTTCGCATCACACACCCCCTCCCCCTCCTTGTCTCAGCAGCCAAGTCAGGCTTTTCCTCTTTCTCCTCTAGACAGCTTGAAAGAATCCCTCTCCAGCCTGTCTGAGAGCAGTAGAACGTGTCCAAATGCAGACCTAGCAAACAAACTCAGTGACTCTCAGCATCCCACAGGTGTTCAGAGGTCAGTTGTGTAATAGATTATGCTCTTAGAAACAGAAAAGGATGGAGTACTCTTTGTTCAGGCAGGCTTTTGAAGGATGGAAAAACACTTCAGGCAGATGTCTAATTCTTCCTCTGGGTTTGTGTTCTCTTTCAAGTACCTGTTTTGATAAAGCAGCACCCTAATTCCTTGCTCTTCACAGAAAAATAGGACGGAAGAAAGGGCTAGCAAAACAGAAAATATTTCTTTTATCATGGGAAAATGAAAATGCTTTCTTCCTACTTAACTTTAAAACTGATTTACCCACTGGAGAAACTTAAAAAAAGAAACACCCAGAATTAGAAAACTTCTGCTCAAGAGCTTTGACAAACTTCTCATTTAATTTAAACAGAGTCTTCTGAGGGTGACTGTAGAACAATTTCAACCAGAGGCATGACTGCGAGCTGCAGCAGCGATTCAGCAATGTATTTCACTGAGATGTGTGTTCCTTTAAAGCAACAAAACTTTATAACGGTTGATAAAATGCCTCTTAGTAGCAAGAGGCATTGCTGTTTACAAACACAACATGTACAGGAGTGAAAAAATACAGCAAAGCATTAGTTTTAAATTAAAGCACTACAGCCCAACTTTTTGTTTTGGAATACTTTTAAATTTTATCTTCAAAACTTACCTATTCATGTGTGTTAATGTCTGATCAAATGAATGTTCTCCAATTCTTTTATTGCCCGAAAGATCTCTACCTCCACTCCCAGTGTAAGTGAATTCATCTCCTCGATCCTGTGCAAGAAGATTATCCTTTGGTTTAACGCTCTANAAAAAAAAAAGGCAACTTTATTTGTTCTATTTACTCAGAGAAAAACTGTAATCCAAGGCATGAAACACATGTTTTCAATTTCAGTATCACCGTCCTACAGCAGCTGTGTCAGCACAAAACTACTGCTCTAGATGCAACCTCTTCACCAAAAAATTCTGATTAAAAAATTGCCTGCCTTAAAAAATGCTACTTTTGCATTTTTTATAAAGCTATTTTGAGAAAAAAATATCTGAGGAAGGGAACATATTCTACCAAGTGGTTATTCACTCTTGAGCTTTCATTGAGTTTACAAGAATATCATGTTTTTAAAATACAGAATAAATACCTTGGATGGATCATGTCAGCCACTTCAGCTTGTGCAAGGAGCTTAGTGCTAATAAGTACATACAGTGCCGTCTCATGTACAAGGCAGGTGCTTTAATGAAAGAGTAATCCCAACTCTTTTGAATCAGTGAGAGTTTAAAATAATTTAGATTCATATTTTGTAAGCTAAAATAATTCTGTACTATAGTTCCTATGCAGAATTTTAATGAAATTGAAGGAAGGTTGATAAAATCTTTTACCACAAGCTGTGAAAATTGTCAAAATATAAATGCACTTAAGCAAAGCCTGTATTTCTACATCCTGTACAACGTCTGTCACAGAATTTCATATTACTCATGGGAAATTAATGTATTTCCAGAAATACATAAATATACACACTATATATATATTTAGTGTGTTATTTCTTTGGAGATGTATATTTGGTACAAAGCATGTAGCAATTGTGGAAGATAAACATTTAATAGGAAAATAATATCTAAATGAATTTTTAAAGCAAAATTTGGAACATCTATGCAGTAATAAAATTCAGTCAATTTCTTACCACTATTAAAAGTCTGACATTATTTAGGATCCAGTGCAAGACTGTTACACATATTTCATGACTGACAACAGCAGAAAAAGAGAAAGTTAGAAAGAGAAATGCTGGTTGAACAAGGCCATAGATATAGAAATTAGGTTCATTTTATTTTGTGTAGGGAAAACCTAACAGAAACTCAGCTGCAGTTATCTGCACATAATAAATACAAGTGCTATGAAGTTAAAAAGTATACTCAAAACCTAGCAAAGACACGTATAAACTTTGGTATCTGCTTTCTTAAAACAGTCTACTTACTCTACTAAATAAATCTCTAAAAACCAACAAAAATAGAATGAAGTTCTATTAAGGACAGTATAAGAAACAACTTCAAAAGACCAACCAGGCAAGAACCATTCACTAAGAAAGGATGCAAAATAAATTGTATTAAATAAAGTACCACAGAATTGGAATTAATCACAGAGTAGGTTTCATTTTTCAGTGACTGTCAAGGCAAACACAATCCACAGATCACACAAAGATGATCCTGATAATAATATTAACAAGGATGGATTTGCTTGATGTATCACAACCATTCAAACAATTGTATTTTGACAGTGAATAAGAAGCTTGTGACAAGTTCAGAAAAACAGGGAAACATATCTTGGAAGGTCATGAATCCAGAATAGCCTGGGTTTTGTAACAAAGAAAGAAACACACACATGGTGATGATGTGGCAGGGTGAGGAGAACTGTTAAGGCAGTTTTTGCTATATAAGCAGAAATAAACTGAAACCGGAAGGTGATTTTTTCCCCTCTTCTTAAAACATAATTTTGAGATAAATACTGATATAACATATATATAAGAATGTGAAAAAATCCAAGAAAGACAGAAACACTTCATATGAAAGCAAGAGGGGGGAAATTATTTACAAGGCAGGATAGGTTCTTGACAAGGTTTTGTTTATCAACTACCAGGTTGTTGATACATCTTCATGAGAAGAAAGTATGGAATAGCCTTTTTTTGTTTGGCATAACAGAAAAACACAAATCAAGGACAAATTGCTATAGACTTAAGCCAAAAAAACTCAAGAGAGAATGCATAAATGCAACAGTATTCCTACTTGCACACACTTCTGTGGAAAATGGGATAAATGTAAATAGCCTAAAACCAACAAACTTCCAGCATCTTCAGAGAAAGACTAAGTGGTTCTCTGGTGGTAGTCTAACCACAGGCAAACTGAAAACATTGAGCTTGAAGAGATACTATGGATAGAAGGCCTACGCATACATGCTCACCTCCTGAACATATCCCACCCTTCATAGATTATATTTGCTTCTCTTTAATTATCAAAGTGTTCTATGCATGAATAAACAACTGGAAATGCAGGGGAAGAAAAAAGGAGGATAAAAGGAACGACTATGGAGCATAAATGTTGTAGGTCAAGTTACAAGGATCTTTCAACATCCTACAATGTAAGGAAAACTCACTGCTGCTTTATTTTCTAGATGAATTATACTATTTTATTTCATAACAGATACATTAGAAAAAAAAAAAACAAAACAAAAAAAGGATTACAGGGAACAAACACACAGTTTCTAGAATTGAAGGAAAATGACAGAGATCTTGTCACTGATCTGGGCTGGATGAAGAGAAATGGGAGGACATTTGATATAATCTCTGATATAAGAGCAACTCTCAAACAGGAGAGGAAGAAAGCTCAGAAGAACTCAAAAGTGCTTGTAGAGGTTGAAAATCAAAAATGGCAAGAGTAAGTGATGCACAGACCCAGTGCCTAAAGAGTGGAATAAATGTGGATATGAATGTGCCCATGACAAGCAGAAGTGAAATAGGGACACTGGTACTCCAGAGACATCATGGGAGACCTAGAGTACCTACTTCCACTGGGCTTCTGGTGTTTTATTTTTGAAGTGAAGTATGACAGGAATATTCACAGCTTATTATTTGGGATGACTGGAGAGTAATGACTCATTGAAACAATTTCTCAACAGCCTTGAGTTCTATCTATAGATAATACAGGATCTTCCTACCACCTACAACAACTTTCAACTGAGAGCCAGTATGAGATGGGTAAAGCTATTTTTGTCTCAAGAGGATCAGAAAGCAGAACTGAAGACAATGGTTCAACCGTTAAAGAAAACATAGGGCAAAAGGAATTACTGATGTCTGTACGTTCTTCTTGGACAAACAAAATAGCTGTCAAAAAGCCTATCAAAACAATCTTATCTTTTCCCTTCCCTTCTTCCTACATTCTCCCCATTTTCTTACCTTAAAATTCATATCTCTGCCATTTCTCTTCTGCTTTCCACAGCTTAATTCCACTTCCTTGCACCAAAACTGTCTTTCAACAGCTAGTAAGTACTTTGTCATCCTGTCTTCTCTTAATACCTTCTGTATTTCCCTTTTCCTTATGTTGTGTCCATAAAGTTATTTCTTAACCATCCTGTTTGCAAAGTTTGATCATATTATAGAGAAATGAACTTCAGCCACAGTAGCATTGACCCAGTATCTCATACTGAGGCCCATGAGTGGAAGACAAGCCTGAAGCTCTAGTACTACAAGCCAGTCAGCCTCAGACCGCCAGCACAGTCAGTCAGTTGTATTAAATCATACTCCACTATCCACTGTTGTTATAGAATCAGTTTTAAGTCTAACAAAGAAATAATGTAGAATGAAGAAAGCAAGATTTTGAATTCCATTGAGTCATTTGACCACATTATTTCTATGGACTGCTTTTATGCACCAGCTGACAGGGACATTAGCTACTTCAAGTTACTAGAATATCGACTATCTCAAGAGAGCTCTCAATTATTTTCTCTTTCCATTAACACCTCTGCTATTATGCTCAGATTTCAAAGTTTGGTTCCAACAGATAATGCAAAAATTGTATTTATCAGTAACAGGGTATTATTATATACAAGCTCAATCAGATTTTCTAGATGAGCTCCAACCTTCAGTCTGAACAACAAAAAGATGTCTTATTGGCTTTCTTGATACAAGAAATCCCCAAATATCATCACTTCATCAATCCCTCATCAGTTTGACCTCAGTAAAATGTAATGAATAAAAGCTGAGTTTGATTATATGATTAAGCAAAATAAAAAAGCACTAAACCTTTTTAAAGGAAGTTATTAAATCCAAGTCAAACATTAATTATCAAGCAATTACATTTGAAAGCATTTTCTTTCCCTAGCAGTAGGGATATCTGAAACTGAATCATGTCATCATTCATCTCCATTAAACTCTGTATGCATAAAGTGCTGACAGAATTGGTCTATCTGCCCATAGTGTGATTTATTTTTGATAATTTCATGGTTTAACACTGCAGTAAAAGGTGCCAATTGAAAAGGAAGGGCCAAACTACAAATTTCATTTGTAAATCAATAAGAATCCCTTACATTAAGCGCAGAGCCTGAACACATCATAATTGTTCTTTCTGAGTCTTTCCCAGCATCACCCCTGACAGCAAGAACCTGGCAGTTTCACGGCACATTCCACCACAGTGAAAACATTTCACCATTTTAGTGCTGACTAATCTACGTATCTGAACCGTAAGGAAGTCAGCTTCAATGCAGGAAATAGCAGAAGGTGGCTAACTGGTGATTGATGTAGGGCAACATTTTAAAAAATCAAAGTCCTAGTTAACCACTATATGTGAATTCCTTTCTGAGGTTTTTCTTACTCTTTTCCATGCTCTGTCCAAAAATGGCGGATTACGAGGCTTTTAAAATGAACATTAATATGTAAACAATTCAGGCGACTCAGTGTGGATTAATTATCTTTCGTTCCATTAAAAATCTGTTCTGACTTTGAACCAGGTTCATCAAAGACAGAGAGCCTTTTCAGGTCAAAGACACTTTCCTGTAGCCGGGGTTTACTTAGGAGATACAACAGCTCTTAGACAAAGCATTTTTTAATTACGGTTATCTTTGGCTCTTGGCTGGAGATCCAAAATTGATTGGTTTTTTGAAGGAAAAAAATCCTGCAACGTGTATGACTAATTTAATTAGCCTACAATAATTATAGTTAGAGCAATGCATGGAAAATCTAAAGGACGTAAGTTTCATATTAGACAGTCATTTCATGAAGTGGTTTGTGAATGCTACATTCCAGGCACTGTATGGGTTTGGTATAAAACATCAACAAACCTAAACAATGACTGTATTGCCTGGGGTCCCTTTTGAGTCATTAGAGTCATTATCTTTTGTAGTCTCAGAATCTTTTATGAGAAGATGCGACTGTTCACACCAAGTATTATTCTCCAAGAGATTCTGAATCTCAGTTCAAAGATTTCCCATATGATTCTATGTGCAACAACACTTACAGAAGAAACAATTTTTGTTTGAATTAAACTAGAGCACACCACACAATTAAATCACCATCTTTACAACACTACCTCAACCCAGCAGAAACACGAATCTTGAAACTTTTGACAGTAAACAGCAGTTTCAACCTGATACATAAAAACAATGACAAAAAATAAGAGGCCAAGTTTTCAACACAGAAGTCAGACTTCTCCAGCTGCTTGATTTGATGAACAGACAAATCAGAATACGTTCATCATGAACACTGTGATTGCACAATCAGCGCTAACGTCCAGTATCTAGTCTTTAAATGTTAGTCTGTTCTGAAATAATTCTTAAGTTACAAATTACTGAAAGACTTCTCAATTTCTTCAGCTAATGTTCCTATTATTACTATCAAAGCAATACCAGGAGATCAGCAATATTAACATATTCAAAATAAAAGATAACTAGAATTCAAAGTTACCCATTTTCAGGAGAGAGATTAATGTGCAAATATTTTATATGCATGTAATTAGAAATGAGGATAAAGCTTAATGTGCAAAACAATTTCTCCCAATGCTCATTTTGTAAGCTATGACTGTACCTGTTCTCAATCTTGAGGGCAGATCTGACAGAACTGATAAAACTTGTTATTAAGGGGCACTCCAATACATCCAGAACATGCCAAATTCAGCAAAACTGGAGACAATTCTGGGTCTCCAGGATTATAAGTTTCTAAAGGCACGGCATAAAAACGTCAGGATCTGAAAGCTAGACAGTGCAGTCTGTTTCCTGCAATGTATTTTTGCAATTACCCCAGTGTGGCTTTGTTGATTTAAAGCAATAAGAAGCGCATTAAGATGGCGCACACCATAGTGCATAAATAGTACATAAAGTTTATAAACATATAGCATAATACTCCTCCAAAATGAATTTATTTCTCAATTTTATAAAAACTTACACACAACTACCTTTGTCATACCATTGAAATTCAAGTAGGAGTCACCTCTCTTTTTGGTACTCATACAATAAAGTGAATAGATGTGAGCAGAGGTTTTTACCTGTATCTTTTATTTAAAAGTTTCACTTCTCAAATTAATTAGATACTGTATTTAGGATACTTATAAGTACAGACCTTGATTTTTCTGTGTATATTCTTACAGGAATTTAATCTCAACCTTTTCCAAAGAAACAGGGAAAATGGAAGTAAATTGGAAAATAAAATCTGGCATATGAAAGAAGAAGAGAAGAAAAGCTAATTTCAATAATGTAACTGGTAAAAAAAGTCCCTTGTATTATTTGTTTAGAAAACAGAAAAACACTGACATTCATGTAAGTTTTTAGGGTATTTTCTGCAACACTTCTCTCCTAATTTGCCTTTTCAAAATTATTTATGTCTTTCAGACTATGACAGTACTTAGGTGTCTACAAAACCACACAGTCACAACATCACCTAGGTGAACTGAAAAGACATGCAAAGAATCCAATTAAGCTTACTAAATATTTTGAATTTAATAATTACCACCTCAGAAATAAGGGGACATCAGTATTACCAAAAAGAATAAAAAAAGGAGTCTGCAGCGTCCCAGCATAGCAGATACAACTACTGTGCAACAGTGCTCTTAGGGTCCACAAGCTTGGGCCGGGATAGACGCTAAGGACACCATATCCAAACACCAAGTACCTCCTCATGCCACTTGTTCAAATAGAGACACACACTCCTTCAGAGGCAATACTCTGCAGCAGCAGCAGCAGCAGCAGCAGCGGCTGGTAGATGCTGTTGGCAAAGAATATGTTACATTCTGATGCTATTTCATTCATATGCTTATTTTTTCTCTTCATTGCCCTTTTCCTTGTGTTTGATAGTTACGCGTGTTTTAAAAAAACAGGTTGCTTACTGCATTATCCTTCACCTGATCCATGATTCAAAATTCCACCTGATGAACCGGAACTGCAGGAAGGGGTGTACCTTGTGTAAACATTACTTAATTGAAGAAAACAGTAATCTCTTCACAAATAAATGTCAGTCAATACCAGGAGATGAAAATTGAAAGCAGTTACTCTTTTGTTTAGTAGCATAATTGCTTTGTTGCTCTACTTAGATGTTAACACCAAAGCAGAATTCTTTCCTAGCACCTTTAGTGATCATAATACAACATTCTGAGACTTTGCTAAGAAGTTCTGAAAGTGCTCATTAGCAGGAGCCAAGAACCTTCACAACTTCCTAGTATCAAGTAACACATTTCTTTTTGTGCACTAAAATAAATGCATCACATATTTAGAAATACTGTTTGGAATGTAATTAAATAGTGACAAAAGCAGAACATAAAGCACATTGTTTGCATATAATTACACTATCAGATTTTATATTACACTCAATTTAAACTCCAAAAGTATACTGAAATTTACCTATCCTAAACAATGTCAAATCCAACAGTAATTGATGTTTTTCTTGAATGTAAATCTGAGCATAAGCATTCTTTAAGATTTGCTAAAAATTTTCTCTCCAAAATACTAAGAACTACTTAATTTATCAGTAGTAGCTATTTTTTTCCACAGTCATATCTCCCTAAACATTAGTTTTAAACAACAAATATCACTCTATATTTACAGACATTGATACATTTGATGCATTACAGCAGCAAGACCATTGCTCGCATGAATGACATACCACTTCATCTTCAAATCCCCCAGCTAGTACGAGTGAGTAAGCTCCATCATTACTGCGTCCATGGATTCCACCAACATGGGGCCTGTGAACACCTGCTTCACTCACCTGGGAACAGAAAAAAGCCAGTTTCCAGCAATTTTTTTCAAAGACCCAGTCACCTACAACCACTTTTAACAATCAATTTTCTGCTTAAAATATTCTACAGAGGTTTCTGTGTCAACAGTTAATTCTAGTCTGCTACTAAAGGTGGGAATTCCACTGTTTCTTCAGGAAGAAAAGCTAAAAGTAAGAGCACCCAGAAAATCAGCAGGACAATGTAGGACAGTGGTGACACTGGAGGACGTAAAGATACACTTTCTTCCTTGGGAAAAATCTCTAAGTTTTTTCCATGAGCATATGGAAACTGTACTCACTGATATACTCCACTTGCACAGCCATTTAGAACAATCCAAAGCAGAAGGAGGTCTGCCAGTTCGGAAACATTTTACAGTTTTTAACCAAGGGAAGACCCCAGTGTAAAGATCATTTTGTCAGGGACTTTTAAGGCAACGCTCTAAATGTAACCAGTGGAGAGGAATATTATCACACTGCCCAAGGAAAAAGAAGAGGCCATTGCAACACCATATGGATCATAGACTCCAACCAGGATAACTCTCTGGTAGTAAATATTCAAGTAATCTGCAACCTGACCACCTGAAAGCTGCAGGTGTAGCATAATCTGGCAACATCATTAAAGTCTGCTGGAGCATCTCTCCCACAAAAACCTATTTAATAATGGTTTCAAACTACTGATTATTAAAAAAAAAAACAAAACACAAAAAAACTTTACAAATAAAAAGAGACTATATATTAAATTATGCATTTTCTCAGTATATTATACAAAAAATACTGTTGATAGAATGAAGGCTTCCAACATAAAACCAATTACATTACTTTCTACCTTTGTTTTTTCTTTCAGACCTTGATTTTGCCTGCTTTTCTCATTCTGCTTCTTGCACTCCCGAGCTCCTTTTCTCAGCCTACACTTCTAAGCAACTTTCAAGGAAGACAATACTTCTGCTATAGTCTTGAAATTTCATAATACAATACATCAAAGATCCAGCTAGTCAAAAATGCACTTTTAAACAACAGATTAGAGCTGTGCACAGTACAAAAACTAGGCAAGGACACAATAATACTTCCTTGCACAATTTCTCAGGATCCAGCTGTCTGTGGCTGACTTCCTATACTATTTAGAACTTTTGGATTCATAGTATGGCAGAGATAGAAGAGCTCACAGCAGTACCACTTGTCATATGAACTAGAACCACTTTCAGTCACTTTGGAGTAGACAGCTGATGGCTTTTTCATGACCAATTTACAAAATTTGACATTGCAAATTTATAAATTTGTCATTACGGAAGTATGTATATTGGTCCCACTTTTTTTATACTGTACATAATTTTATAGTCATCTACACCCCACAAAATTTCCAACATTTTCCAGATGAATGAAAACCATTCTATTCATTTAATCATCCTGATTGCTGTTCATAACAATGTATTTTTTTCTCCTGACCCTTCATTTCATGATAATTCAGTATTTGATTTATTTTTCTGATCACTATTGGGTATTAAAATGACATATTTTTCAAAATTAGCTAGTAGAATATCTCTTTGCTAAATAACAAGAAGAATAAGTAGCTAAAAGCCAATTACAAATTACATACTTAGAACTGTTCCCAGTCCCATGTTTACTATCCACAACAACTTAGCACTTTCACTTAACTTCATCAGCTATTTGCCAATTTTTCCAGACCATTTATGAGTATGCTAAATAAAAAGGCCCCACTACTGCGCTCCTCTTTCCTGTTGTATCAAACATCCTTCAATTGATTCCTCCCTCCCTTCTTTTCATTTCCAGGTTTTATCAATTAAATCTAGGTTTCCGGTAGGTGATTCACCCCCAAGATGAACTGTGGTAAATAATTCATGGCAAAGATGGTCTTCAGATGCTCTGAAATATTTCTCCAGAAGCAATATCTATTTCCTTCTAGGAAAAAGAGAGTTTGTGTCATAAAAAAATATGCAAATCAGAAATAAAGAAGTCTTTAAATTCTCATACAGTCTCTAAATTCTCATAGCTTTGCTAAGACAAACTCATTTTCTCATAAAAAAGACTATGAGAAAAAAAAGTATAAATTAACTTTCTACACAGAAAGCATCTCAATTTTTTTTTAAAAAGTGACAAAATACTTAATTTGTACCCAAAATAAATTAATTATGCATAAATGGTAATTGTCATTTGATATCTAGTCCATACATACATATATATATATATATATATAAATTCTATGATGGATTTTTTGACAAAAGCAAAGTTTTTTCCTACCAGTACTAGAAATACCTGAAAAGCATTAGCTTTTGTCTTACCAATAGAATTCCTAACAAAAAGGTAAACTAGTAAATCCAATTACCATTGAAGCAGTGAAAATAAAAATTGATTGTGATACTTTGAGTTTGCCTAAGTGACTTTAGAAAGTTCTCTTACTTATTGGTCTTTACATAATCTGGCAGCCAACAAAAAGAAAGCAAGTGATGATAAGTTCATGAAACAAATCAGAAGAAGCTCTTGATTTTTGGCTTGTCCCTCCTCAAGCGGTTTAAAAACCCCTGGTTTTATTCTTCCAAATATGATAGAAAACATTCAGTTACAGTCATTTACACATGCAAGGGACAAAGAACTAACTGATTTAGAAAACAAAAGAAATATGTATTTTCATTACTAAAAACAACAATAAAAAAAATGAAAGATAACCCAAAAATTGTTGCAATTGGATCAGGCTGGGGAAAAAGGGAGGAAGTTTGTCGCTTGCTGGACACGGTGAAACCACAAAAAAATCAGTGCTGGCACAAAATGAAGCTGTTCCATCCTCCCTGCTTTGTTTTTTCCTGCCCCATTGAGTATTGGCACTGTGCTTACATAACCAAAATGTGAAACAGACTGGGAAAATTAGCCCTCATTCTACTGCACACAGGATTGTTTTTCTGCCAGTTTTTTACCAATCTTGTTTACCACAGAGCCTAAGGAATATTTGAAACAGAAAATGAGACAGTTCAAAAAATCACCAAAAGCTGAATATACAGTGAATTTCAGTAGCACTACTAGCTTACACTGTAAGCTGTTTAAGCTGCTCATCAGCCTAAAAGCAGATTTGGACATCCATTACATATGACCAAAAACACCTACAGAGCCAATTCACAGTGATACCAGATAATGTTTTCAAAATCTGCAGTCTACGCCCCCTGCATGGGATAATCAGCTCATGTGAAGAAAACTCTTCAGAAAATACTTAACTCTCTTCACTAACTATCCCACTTAAAATTTTAACATGCCAAATATGTTTATCATAATTCCAACAGACTTTCTATTAAGTTGTATGGTAAAATCAGCACAGTTCAACCTTCGCTACTATTGGCATCACTTTCAATATTGGACTCATAATGTATTTGCTTTACTAAGTCCTGGTGAAAATGGCAGTTGTCAATTTAAATTTATTTTAGAGCCCAACCCATTCATTATTATTCCTACTTTCTTCAACTACAGCCAATACTGAAACAACATACCTGAACTCTGAATTTCCAGGTCGTCCCAACAGGAACACCAGGTATAGGCCCATAATGATTTGAAGGAACAATAGTGCATTCCTTAGTGCGACCAACACAGGCCATGCCCTAAAAATACATCAGACAAAATGAATCAGTATTACAATATTGAAGACTATTTGCAAATTCAAGGCAGAGATCATGAAATCTGTATATTATAGCAAACACATACTCTAAAATACGTTAACAATTGTTAAAAGGCATGTTAAATTACATCATATGTGGTTATGGGTTTGGGAGGGGAGTTCGGGGTTGTCTTTCTTTTTGTTTTTACCTCTGGTCACCTTAATAATCCTTCCACTGCTTTAACTGCCAGTAGACAGTGGGCAGGATTAAACATTTTCTTGTTGTCTGTACAACCCAGTACTGAATTTTGTGTAGTGCATATGTAAGCAGAATTATAGATGTAGCACATACATGAACAATCAAATTAACAGCTATTTCTAAAACACACTCTACCTTTCCCCAGTCTCTCTGGCTTTCAGTACTGGCAGATGGCATCTTTGCTTTCTTTTTACTCTGTTTGAGCTTTTCTCCAGCCTTTACAACTTCATTAGAATCATTTTTGCAGGAAGGACAATACCTAAAAAAAGGTTTTAGTAAATTCTCAATTAACTTCATAATAATGGCAATACATTTTTTGTAGCCAAAAGAATGTCCATTTGTTTATTTTGACTGAACGTTTCAAGCTAGCAAGCATATACCAGTCCTAAGCAGCTAAAGCCGATGGCTTAAAAAATGAACTCAACATGAACAAATACTGTCAACTTTTTTAAAAAAGGGATTTTCAGTATCTTTAAAGGTAGAGTGCTAGCGGCAAAACATATAAATATTTTTTCTCACATGATATGTGAGAGGTCCCCATGTCTCCTGTATTCTCTCTTCATTTAGTCCTCCTTCATTTATATCATGTAAAGGAGAAAATAGTTGAGATTAGAGTATGCTGCTAACCACTACTTATGGTCTGTTTCTATGTCCTACCCAGTCTACCCTTATTTTTTGTTGGTAGTGCAACAAATTTCACTGCAGATTGTTGAATGTCAAGCAGAGCCAAGGTATGACATAATGCGTATAGAAACACACAAACACACACTCACTCACTCCACAACAGTGAAGCCATTTGGAATATAATGCTGAGGCCCACTCCAACTACCACAAATCCATTCAGGTAGGAAAGTAGAGATACTACTATGCAGTGACTACAGCAGAGGGAGAAAAGGAGTACAGTGGTCCTTCTACTGTTTCCAATAACATTCTAATCCCATTCCAGGAACATCAATACAAAGGCATGTCCATGTTTCTGGCTCCCATAGGCTGGGTTTGGTCCATACACCATTAGAAGAGGAAGCCTAAACTGCACTAACATTGATAACTTAGTTCAGATAGCAACAACAACAACAACTACTACTAGTAGTACTTCTACTGTTTTGGATTTATTAAGTTTTGTATGTGGATATGAATAGAATAATTAATTATTAATGTCCACAGGAATAGATTTCACTATCTCAATAAAGGTGTTGAACCATTAAAACAATGAAGCCATGTAGATTAAAATAAATAATAGTGTAAGATGCCGAAATTATCTGACACAATGACTTTGAAGAGTATTACAGTTGCTTACAGAAAAAGAGCATGGAACAGCCAGTTAAAAGAACAAACATGACATAACGCAAATTCGCAAGGTGAATTAACCAGGTGAGTTCACACAGTGAATTCCCTGTTTCTCGATAGGGTAAAAATACTACCTTAGTATCTTTTAAACTGAATCTTGTATGGAGTATTAAATACTGTTTCACATACAGACTGACCTAATCTCCACAAGATAAACTTACCCTTTCCCAAACTGAAGGCTTAACCCCTGAAGAGAGTTTGCCAGATTTTACACTCTAAAAACATGAAATGGAAATATTTCCAATTCTAAAGCAAACTGTTCATAAATTAAGAATCAGGCAGCCATGACTCTTTGCTACTATGCAAAAAGAATAGAGGGCACAAACTTCTTCTTTGGTAGGAGATGCTGCTTTGCCCAGTGCAAAAGCACTTCTATATAATGACAAGCATTAGGACAGCACACAGCTGGTGACACTAAGCATCCCAAAACTGGTTCACATAAGCCAGGCCCATAACTGTACCTCTTCCATCCTGTGAATTCATCCACAGATGCAGCTATCAACTTACATGTATAGAGATCTTAAGACTCCTATTGTTAGTTACATAGTAAACAAAAACAAGGTAAAAAGCTTGACAGCCATTTTCCAATGAATTTTAATTATATGAATTAAACTTCTGGAAATTCATAATTTGGAGTATGAATGAAGACTGGCTCTGGAGAGGAAGAGGTGTTTGTGATCAAAAGGCTCACCACGACCCAGCAATGTGCATTCACAGCTCAGAAAGCCAACCCTCCAATCCTGGGCTGCATCCAAAGCAGCATGGGCAGCAGGGCCAGGGAGGGGATTCTCACCCTCCACTCTGGTCTTGTGAGACCCCACGTGCAGTGCTGCATCCGGCTCTGGGGCACCCAACACAAGAAAGATGTGGACCTGTTGGAAAGAGTCCAGAGGAGGGCCACCGAGTTGATCAGAGGGCTGGAGCACCTTTGCTTTGAAGACAGGCTGAGAGAGTTGGGGCTGTTCAGTCTAGAGAAAAGGCTTCAGGAAGACCCTACAGCACCTTCTAGCTAGTTTAGATTTAATAAGAAATTCTTTCCTGTGAGGATAGTTGCCCCAGGAAACAGGCAGACCATCCGGCACTAACCAATAAACATTATGAAGTCCAGTAAGGTGTAGGAGAATGAGTTATTCATTTACAGAGAATGTTAAAACTTCCAAAAGACTTATCCAGATTTTTACATAAAATAGAATCACAAGGTTCAAAGAGATTCCATGTAATGCATTCATAGACAGCTTAGATACTTGATGAAGTCTACGTAATGGAAAACTTTCTTAGAATAAAATTCTACTCTCTACTCAACTATTAGCATCTCAAGTAAGTCATAGGCAGGTGATAAATATGAACAGTATCAGTTGCAGACAGCTAATAAAGACATAAGAGTAAGTACAAAAGACATGAAGAGCAGCAATGCGTGATCCTTCCATAGCATGAAAAATGAATGTAGTAGAGGCAATGAAGAGCACAGGGGCAGCAGCAGGGACAGAGGATGAAGAGGCAGAGAAGCGTGAGCATAAGGGAATTGCTCAAGCAGTGAAGCTTTTAAAACATGAAAAGGCTGAGGAACAACAACTGTCAATAAATACAGTCAGATCAGGTAATGTCACAGAAGATCATAATGATCATAGTGAATAAAATGAACATAACAGTCTTGAAATTCCATAAGGTCATTAAAGCTTACTACTATCCTTTGTGAATGATTTAAAAGAATTATCTTGACAGAAAACATAAGCCTTATATTAAGTAGATGGATGGAAAGACCCCAGAATTTAAAAGTATCTTCTGTATTTTCTTTCATGAAGTGAAAATATCAAAAAGGTACCATGTATAGAATGTCAATATAGGTAAGTAAATCATCCTTGTATATTTACCAGTCTTCATCTTCTGGTATCTTGCTTAAGGGAGGGTTCAGGCAGTATATATGATAAGCCATATTACATTCATCACACAGGAGTTGCATGTGAGCATCCTGTTTGCCACCACACAAGTAACACGAACAAAACCGGCACTCCTTATCTGGATCAGCCCTACAGTGCTTGCATTCAGGGCCACTTTTTCCTGTCAAAAACAAAGAAATGTCAAATGCCATGTATCTCAGAAAAGTGCATTACTGTATCTAAAGGAATAATTATTTCTGAACATGAACACAGTTCTCTTGAAAATGCTTTTTTTCTTACAATGAGGTATTTAACTATCTAGGTCTAATGAGATTTCTTCTGCTGTATAAACAAGCCATAAAGAAAATGACTAATCATCAGCTTCTCTTTATTTTCTCCTGTCCCCAAGATGTACCTGCACATTCTCCCTACAGATGGAACTTTGCTGCCTTTTGAAGCTGTACAGCTTACCAGTTCCTTGTAAGTTAGCTTGGATAATATAAGCAATAAAAGTAAATATTTCTTTCAGGAGTTTATTCTTGAATAGAAATATAAGGTGGATCCTTGTTGTATTCAGAGGAGTTCTGGATACTTTAATGTTTTTCCTAGGTATACGAAGAAGGAAATTAATGACTAAGAGTTTGCAGAAATCCAAGCCCCTTTCTACTGAAGAAAAGCATGCCCTCCCAACTGAACAGACTTTACAGAGAAATTGGTCCACACAGTTGTAACTTACCAGTGTAAATCTCTGTGGAGAGAAACTCCAGACTGAAAGTTTTATAAGAAAGGGGGACTGGAATGCCAAGCATTGTGCTGTATCTACAATCTTTCTGGAGGACCTGGAACAATACTTTCATCTTCAAAGGCAGAACCAGCTAGACTTCGAGTGAGAAGGGGATGGAGTTCTGATTAACAAAGAAAAGTCAGGGGCTGTTGATGAATTAAAAACTGACAGGGGAACACCTGTGAAATGCCTCAAAAGAACAAGAGCTTTTTCATCTAAAATGCTGACACAGTTGATAGCCCAGCTAAAATGTCTATACACAAGCATATGTAGCACAGGTAACAATCAGAAGAATTGGAAGTGACTGTGCAGATGGAAAGCTATGATCTAATCACAAACACTGAAACTTGGTGGGACAAATCACGTGACTGGAGCACTCCAATTGATAGCTACAAACTGTTCAGAAGGGACAGGCAAGGAAGGAGGGGCAGGCAATTTGCCCTCTATGGACTGATTGCACAAACCTGTCTTTGACAAACAGCAATGAACAGGTCAAGAGCTTGTGGCTGAAAATCAGAGGCCAAGCCAACAAAGGAAACCTCACGGTTTGTGTTTATGACCAGCCACCCAACCGAGGCGAGCCTGTTGACAAAACCTTCTTACTTCACCTGCAGGAAGCATCACTCTGGCAGGTTCTGATCCAGCTGCAGGGACTTATCAGGACAGTCACCCTGACATCTGCTGGAAAAGCAGCTTGGCAAGATGTAAGCAGTCCAGGAGACTCTTGGAGAGCATCAAGGATAATTTCTTAACCCAGGTGACAGAGAAGCGTTACTGCACCCATTGCTTACTGACACAGATTAACTAACTGGCGACGTCAGGATCACTGGCAGCCTGGGCTGAAGTGATCATGCCCCAGTGGAATTCAGGATCTCAAGTGTTAGGGGCAAAGAAAGGTTAAAGTCAGTACCCTGAATTTTAGGAGCCTGAACTTTATTTATTTAAGGAATTACTGGATGGGAAAACTCTGGAAAACTGCACTCAGGGAAAAAGGAGCAGAATAGAACTGTCAGATCTTTAAGGACATTTTTCTTACAGCCCAAGGTCTCTCAAGTTCAACCAGTGAGCATTCAGGAAACAAAGGCAGGAGACCAGCATGGCTCACCAAAGACCTCCTGGCCAAAGTGAAGCACAAGAAGGAAAAGCACAGGACATGGAATCAGGGACAGGTATCCTAGGAAGAAAAGAGAAGTGCTGTCTGGTTGTGTAGAGACAGGATTGGGAAAGCTAAGCTATAACTGGAGCTGAATTTGGCAAGAGATACAAAGAATAGTAAAAATGGCTTCTACAGGTATGTTGGTCAGAAATGGGAGATTAAAAAAAATGTACACACACAACCCCATCCTCCCCCCTGTCCCCCAAAATGGGACAGAACTAATGACAGTCAACATGGAGAAGGTTGAGGTATGCAGCAATTTAGTTTGCCTCATTGTTCATTAGTAATCACTCTTCCCACATTTCTGAAGTCTCTGAACCTCAAGAGAGGAACTGAGGAATTGAAGTCACTCCTGGAGTAGGAGAAGATCAGGTTCAAGATCATCTGAGAACCTGAACATCGACAAGTCCATGGGACCCAAGGTGATGCATCCCAGGATCCTGAGAGAATTGGTGAATGTAGTTGTTAAGCCACTCTCCATCATATATAAAAAGTCATGGCAGTCACATCATGTCTGAAAATCCACAGCAGTCAGGGTAAGTTCTCAGTGACTGGAGAAAAACGACTATTTTTAAAAAAGGGTAAAAAGCAGGAACCCAGGAATTATTGACTAGTCAGTCTCATCTCAGTGCCCAGTAAGACCACAGAGCAGAGACTCCTGGAAGACATGTCAAAACATGTGGAAGACAGAGGGCTGGTTAAAGACAAATAAAATGGCTTCACCAAGGGCAAACAGAGCCTGACTGGCACAGTGGTCCTCCATCATAGAAAATGCATCGATTGTCTAAAGAGAACTATAGATGCCATTTACCTGTCTGTAAGGCCTTTGATTTGGATCCTCACATTATTCTTAACATAAAGTCATAGAATTATAGAATATCATGAGTGGGTAGGGATCCACAAGAATCAGTCACGTCCAACTCCTGTCCCTGCAGAGGGCATCCCAAGAATCCCACCATGTGTGCGAGAGCATTGTCCAAAAGCTCCTTGAATCCTTGCCAGGCTTGGTGCTGTGACCACTTCCCTGGGAAGCCTGTTCAAGTGTCCAGCCACCCACTGGGTGAAGAACCTTCTCCTAACATCCAACCTAAATGTCCCCTGACACAACTTCAGGCCATTCCCTCGTGTCCTGTCACTGGTCACCACAGAGAAGACATTGGTGTGTGCCCCTCTTCTTCTTCTCATGAGGAAGACTGTGATGACTGTCCTCAGTCTCTTCTCCAGGCTGAACAGACCAAGTTACCTCAACTGTTCCTTATAAGACTTCCCTTCCAGGCCCTTCACCATCTTTGTGGCCCTCCTTTGGGATACTCTTTAGCTTTATAGCTGTCCTACATTCTTGCTGCTAAATTGGAGAGAGATGGGTTTGATGAATGAAATGTTAAACGGATAAGGACTTAATTGGATGGCCACAGTCAAAGAGTGAATGGTCCATATCCAATGGTTCAATGCAAAAGTGTAAACCATTAAGGAGTGGTGTTCTTCAAGGGTCATACTGGGAACACTATTATTTACTACCTACATCAATGACATACCCAGTGGAATTGAGTGCACCCTCAACAAGGTCGTAGATGACACCAGGCTGAGCAGCGCAGTTCATCACAGAATCATAGAATCAATAAAGTTTGAAAATACCTTTAAGATCATCAAGTGTAACTGTCAACCTAGCACCACCATCATGTTCAGCATTAAACCATGTCTTCAAATGCCATATCCACTCACCTTTAGAACACTACCAGGGATGGTGATGCTACCACTTCACTGGGGAACTTGGCCTAACGCTTAATAACCCCTTCCATGAAGAAATTTTTCCTAATACCCAATCAATACACTCAGGCACATGGTGTGACTCACTTCAGCACCTCAAGGTCTTTCTTGGAGTGAGGGGACCAGAACTGAATTCAAGGTGTGGCCTCACCAGTGCTGAGTACAGGGGGACAATCCCTGCCCTGGTCCTGCTGGCCACACAGTTGCTGGTACAGGCCAGGATGCCATTGGCCTTCTTGGCCATCTGGGCACACCCTGGCTCATGTTCAGCTGCTGTCACCAGCACCCCCAGGTCCTTTTCCCCTGGGCAGCTTTGCAGCCACTCTGCCCCAGCCTGTGGCACTGCCTGGGGTTGTTGTGACCCAAGGGCAGGACCCGGCACTTGGCCCTGTTGAACCCCACACCACTGGCCTTGGCTTACGGATCCAGCCTGCGCAGATCCCTCTGCAAAGCCTTCCTCCCTTCCAGCAGGTCAACACTCCCACCCATCCTGGTGTGATCTGCAAACTGACTGAGGGTGCACTCAATCCCCTCATCCAGATTATCCATGAAGACATTAAACAGGACTGGCCCCAGTACTGAGCCCTGGAGAACACCGCTGGTGACCGGCCACCAGCTGGATGTAACTCCATCCACCACCACTCTCTGGGCTCTCTCATACAGCCAGGTTTTTACCCCATGAACAGTGTGCCTATGCAAGCCATGAGCAAGCAGACAGTTCCTCCAGAAGAATGCTGTGGGAAACAGTATCAAAGGCTTCACTGAAGTCCAGGCAGATGACATGCGCAGCCTTTCCCTCAACCACTAAGTGGGTCACCCTGTCATAGAAGGAGATCAGGTTGGTCAAGCTGAACCCACCTTTCACAAACCCCTGCTGGCTGGGCCTGATCCCCTGGTTGTCCTGCACACGATGTGTGATGATACTCGGGATGATCTGCTCCATGACCTTGCCCAGCACTGAGGTCAGGCTGACAGGCCTGTAGTTCCCTGAATACTCCTTCCAACCACTGTGAGGAGAGGTCCAGAGGAGGGCCATGAAAATTATCAGAGGGCTGGAACACCTCTCCTAAGAAGAAAGGCTGAGAGATAGGGATTTCTTCAGCCTGGGGAAGAGAAAGCTTCAGGGAGACCTTTTTGTGGCCTTTCAATACTTAACGGGGGTTTCTAAGAAAGACAGGGAAAGATTTTTTACCAAGACAGTAATGACAGGGAGCAGCAATAATGACAACAAGGAACAGTTTTAAATTGAAAGAGATATGATTTAGACTTGATACAAGGAAGAAATTTTTTTACTGTGAGGGTGATGAGACACTGGCACAGGTTACCCTGAGAAGGTGTGGATGCCCCGTCCCTGGAACCTTTCAGAGTCAGGTTGAATGCGGCTTTGAGCAACCTGATTTAATGAAAGATATCCCTGCCCACGGCAGGGAGGTTGGACTAGAAGATCTTTAAAGGTCCCTTCCAACTAAAACCATTCTACGATAAGAAGTGTTAGATCACAACTGTTTGAATCATTGTTTTCGAGAGAAAAAACTTTAAAACTGAAGAATATAAAAGAATCACTGAAGAGGGAAGATTACCAGCTGCAGATAGAAGGTTTAGTGAGATGTACTGACTGGACAACCTGAGAAATAAACGTAAAGCTACCAGCAGTGACTATTTTGCAAAGTCTTAAAGGCAAAGGTACACTTAAATATATACTTCCAAAAAAGCACCCATGAAATCTATGAGAATATTGCTTCTAGTAAAGTGTAGCCTAGAAGACTTATCATGCTATCCAAATGGAGGTAATCTTCTACTAGTTTGAGACTTCTCTCCCAAGGTTCATTTGAAGAGAAAGGAAAAATGTTATGAGTGCTGATGAACAAATCTGAGGGTTTGCCAGCACAGCTAGGTTAAACTCACAATCTGTGCAAGGTGTCAACACCAATTCAAGTCAGACTACGAAATCCCAGATAACTGTTAACTCCTTCGAAAAATTTTAAAAGTGATGACCGAGCACTCCCTAAGGAAACCCAATAGTCTACCTCATCCAATAAATAATAGACAAAATGAAAGTGCATATTTTTCTGTATCTCTTAGCACCACACATTGTTTAGGTCTATGTAATTAACTGGTTTCAGTTATGAAACCAGTTTCTTAGGTAAAAGCTTAGTAATATTTTTTTTTAATAGGAAAAGAGAAAAAAAGGTCTACATATTTTAGATCAATTAAACAACATGTGAAGTTCTCAACTTTCTTCAATATACAAACAAACTACAAACTGTCATTTTCGTGACATGACTTTCATTTTTCACATTTCTGTTTTAACCATAAGTAAGTCATATGCACTAACTATAGCTGCACTATTGGTCACATGAAGACAGGTCTGTTCACCTCAGCAAACAATGCAGAGTTTAGCTGCATGTACGATTTCATATTATCTTTTTTTTGCAGGAAGAGTTATCACAACACAAGTTTGGATTCTGATGGAAGTAATATATGTTATTTGCATGTTGCATATAAATATTTGTAATATATTTACAAATACGTTGCTTCTTAGATTTTTTAAATTCTAGTATAGTTTTCTAATAGGCTTAGCCTTACTCCTTTCCTCAGTTGTAGAATTTTATTTCCATTAATTAATTTAAAAATGACTACTTTATTTTTAATTGTAACTGCTAAATACATATTGACATCACTTTACACATACAAAACCTAACTATTATATGACCGTGGTCAAGAAGTAAGTTTTTCTGCAAAGACAGCCTACACTGTCTATTTGATTTTTTCCATAGTAGGCATTCTATCTTTTGACAAGGGCATGGAGAGTAGCTTAATATGGACAAAAATATAGCCCATGCATTTTCTGATTGTGCTTACAACAATCTCATAGAATATTTAAAGTCAAATAATGATTTTAATTTCATGTGCCACTATTGTAATAAAATTCTGCATATTTCCAGAGTATGTAAGCTAAGGGAGCTGTGTGTTTATAGATACGTGTATATATATTTAACCTCCTTTTAATACACAGTACAAATGGGATTGCAAGTACAGTCCAGAGGGAAAGGCTACACTGGTGCTTATGGCATACAACTCAAGTAACGTGCACTGTGCATACTTGAACAAAGGCAGAACAGCTGACCTGGCTGAAAAAACAGAATAATATGAACAGGGTTGTGTGGTGAGTGTTGACTTCAGGAAAAAGAGCAATTCAAGAAATAAGGCTGAATTCCCAGATCAATTTATTTTTCATGATCACACTTTTAAAGATTATATTTATGAAGGTTATAAACAATAGGTTAAAATTAGTAAGATTGGGACCAGGAACAAAATGAAATAAAACATACACAGAGGTGCAAATCTCTACACAGATGTCAATATTTGGGTAGTTTAAGCAAAGAGGTTACAAATAAAGAAACAACTATCAACATTGGAGGGAAGGAGCTATGATAGACAATAAAGGTCTTGACTCTGAAACAATTAGTGTGTCAATCAGTGTACAAAGTACAGATTGGCAAGGCCACCCCTCAAATCCTGTGTTCAGCTTCAGATCCCTCACTTCAAAAAGACACTGAGGTGCTGGAGCATATCCAGAGTAGGGCAGTGAAGTCCGTGAAGGGTCTGGAGCACAAGTCCTATGAGGAGCAGCTCAGGGAGCTGGGGTTGTTTAGCCTGGAGAAAAGAAGGCTCAAGTGACCTGAGACCTTATTGCTCCCTACAACTGTGTGAAAGGAGGTTGTAGCCAGGTGAGGGTCGGTCAAAAGGACAAGAGGAAATGGCCTGAAGTTGGGCTAGGGGAGGTTTAGATTGGTTATTAGGAAAACTGCTTCACAGAAAGAATGATCAAGCACTGGAAGAGGTTGCCCAGAGAAGTGATGGAATTACCACCCCTGGAAGTGTTCAAAAAACATGTAGATGTGGCACTTAGGGACACGGTTTAGTGGTGGACTTGGCAGTGCTGGGTTAACAGTTGGACTTGATGGTCTTAAGGGTCTTTTGCAATCTAAATGATTCTATGATAAGTAAATACTCGTGTCAGATCAAATAGCACCATTGTAGACAATTCTGTATAGTCAGCAATACAGTAATCACTCATTTCCTTGACACACAATTTTAAAAATTAATTCACTACACAGCAGCTGCAGGGAAGAACAAAATGAACTGCAATAATTTTTTATGCCATTTAAAACATTGCATACTTGTAAAATAAACAGTGTGTAAATGCAAACCAGTGTTTGTAGATTTTCAATTTTCTCACACTGTAATCTTTTTAAATCAAAACATGCTTTAATGTGTTGCAAAGATCTTTTAATGTGACCCAGAAAACATAGAATGAATAGTTTTCTTTTTTTAGTAATCTGTGGGAAGTAATTCTCAAATAATGAAAATGAATAACGAATTGAGAAATTGACATTTTTACTTTTAAGAATACCACAAGGAATGGTATTTGCTGTGAAAAATTGTGATTTTTTTTTTTTTAGACAACAAATAAACATTACCCAGACTCGTTGTGCACTGAGAGCCACCTACAAAGGTTCTGAAAAATTGCATGGAGTCAGGAATGTAATATATAATTATATCTAATACCTACTTGTAGACCTGCAGCTCAATCTTCGGTGTTGTTATCACAAAGACTTAGCACCCATAACTTTAATATGTTTCCAACTTAGGATAAAATGTCACACTACTTTTTAGATAAACTGCCACTAACTCCTTACTGTGGTTGTGGGGAGGTTAAGGAGGTCTGGCATAGTCATTTTTTTAGAAGGTTATGCAGGTAAACTAATCCAAACATTAATTATCCCTTTTTTTTTTCATGGTACAACCAGCTTTAGTGCAAAGTTCTTTATCTTCTTTTTTTGTTTCCTGACATAATGAGAGAATTAAATTGCATTACTAAAGACTAATTCTATCTTTGGCATTTATTAATTTATTAAAAGCTTAAATTCCATGTCAGTTGCAACAGCAGTTTTGGTGACCCGAACACTTCTCTAGGAACTTAGATGAGAATTCATTCTGCACTGTTCATTTAGAGCACTATCAACTGTTTCACTTTTTCACCACTTATGACTGATAGTACAAAGCTGTTACTAGTTTCTGAATATGTCAAGTAATACAGCCACCTTACAGTAACTATACTTTTAGAACAGAAAACTAAAAATTATTCAATGTTATTACTTTCCGGAACAGAAAACAATTATTACTACTACCTCTGCATGCTGATAACTTCTAAAGAAACATCACTTAATTTGTACTTATATTCAAATAATTTTAAAAGTGCATACTTTTGAAATCTCCATCCCCAAATGTCAATGGATAGGCTCCTGGCTTTTCAATCTTGTACATTTCCTCTATAAAAAGGATTTTACAATCATTTATTGTATCTTCTGGACCTCTGAAAAACAAAAAGAATAAAAAGTACATTCAACTTAGTTCCTTAGACCTAGATTCTATACTTTCTGAATCCTAAGCAGTAAGATAAGTAACCTTCTTTTAATCACTGATAGGATACTTTATTTCAATTACACAAAAATCAGGCTAGCGCTGTAACTCGTAGGACAAAAATCAAATACATATTTAGGGCTTGCTTAAAGAAAAGACAGCTCCATCATCCTCAGACTGTCTGGCAGTTCCGTATGTCTTTGACAGTTATCCACTATGGCTTAATTCCACTTCTAAAACCTCAAAATGTTTTTATTGGTCGAACACAGCAGACCAGACAAAACCAGATCCTGTGGAATACAGCATCTCAAACATTATTATAAAAGTGTAGTATCACAAACAAAAAGAAATGTGACCTTAAGGCAGAATAATACTTGTAAATCATAGAGCAAGAAAAGCAACAGGAAGTTTCAAAAGCTCTTCTATGACTTCACTGTTTCTCAACTCTGAAAAGTCACATACAATACTGTACTGAATTACATACTGTAAGTAGTCCTGCTAATGTCAGGTTTCAGTGCAAAATCTCAGTGATTAGTAGTAACAAATACTCCAAGACTCCAGAACAATAGTGCCAAAAGACCTCTAGAAAACAATTAGAAATTAAAGGTTTTAACCTACTCTTATTAAAATATATTTGTTATCTACACAGATGCTAATTCAATGCAAACGTGTCTAGGAAGAAATGGCCATAATAACACCAACAGTTGTAAAGCACTCCCTCTTCAGGATGATACCGTGCTCTCTTCAACTGCCTGTTCTCTTACCACTTTCAATTTACTACCTGATCTAGAAGTAAGCAGGAATTTTCAGCACAATAAAATACTGATGGATATCTGTAAGAACCAATCACAGAGGTGACTTGAAAACACTTTCAAAGAAAGACAGCCAGGTGGCAGATCCCTATAAAAAGGTCTAGTCTGCAAAATGAAATTAGACTACAGACAGATAGGGAAACAAGATGTTAGATTCATATTCAATAAGGATAACTGCAACAACAGAACATCTCCAGAAACGTCAGGCTTCGGTCTGGAATCTGTGGTTCTCTGCTCTATCTCTCTGCCTGCTCCCACCACTTCCTTTGTGCTACCAGTTCTTGGACTCGTGACACATGATGACCTAAGGCAGAAAAAAACTAAGCCAGGGAAAAACAACAGGTGACAAACAACTTTTTCATGGTCCTGAGCACTGCAGTATTCAGGTCTCCATGGAACTGGGATTGAGAGGATTCTGTCAGTGTTTTGATTGACTGTAACTGCCTTTTCAGTGTACCTACAGCTGTTTACTTAGGCACCTGTATTTATTTTGACCCTTTTCCTTCCCAGCAGTTTTTCGAGGAAAAACATTCCCCATTGTTGGTCACATGCATAAACAGCAAATGCTAGCAAATTTCAAATATTTAGGCTATTTGAACAGAATATACAAATGCTGCATCAATGTAAATACATCCATCAGATAAAGAACTGTTTGCTTTCCTGATGAGGAAAATAATGTATTTAGAATAAACTTAATTTGCACCCTAAGAGGATAGTACTTTAAAGGAGTTCCGGCCATTGTGAGTAACACCTCTCAGATTTAGCATGCAAAGACACTTTGAATTACCCACAATGCTCAGCAATTCACAATCAAAAAGGCACAATACATTCAAACATAGAAAGGACAAGATGTAAACATATCTTCAGCAGGAAAACTGAACCAACGAATACAGACCAAACTCCTCAAAGCACCAATATTTCCCAGGTTATTTTCTGTACTTTGGAGAGTCTTGTATGAACTGTCCTATATTTCTTGTTATTCCTAGATTATTTGAAGTTAAAACACACCTTTCAACATTCTTTAATGCCATCAATGTATGTCAGAACCTTCTTTACTTAAAACACTGCTTGACTGCCTATCCAAAGTTATTCCTGTAGGACTAATTTCTAACAGAACTCAAAGTGGTGATTCTAATCTAAAACAAAAATACAGAATTATGACTCCTTTCACACAGTTAATGTGAAATTTTCTACTTAATGTAGCAGCTACAAATGACTGATATTCTCAAATTGTAGTAAATTTCAGAAAAATTCAAGCATATTTTTCACTGATTTTTGCATTCTGCAAATCTTAAATGTGTGTGTAGTCTATAACTACTATCCCTATTATGAGTAAAACTGCATCTAGGAAAAATTCTCATTTCCTCTCCTCTCTCTACAGTGTGTTATGGTTTACAGCTACTTAACTTTAACTTACGTTTTTTTCCCCAGAAAACTAAAAAGCAGCTGTTTAAAAAAATAGCTTTTCATTATCTGTATTCTCTGCATACAGTCTATGGTCAAGAAGGAAGGTGGCAAAACACCATACAGCTGTACTCAGAAATCTCGACACTTGTGATACCGCTATTCATATCTTTAGGAAACAAGCCAAACTTGAGTTCAGTAGAGTATTAATTAGGAGTAAATTCCACTGGTGCCAATTTGAACTATAAAATTGCTTTTAACTACAATGATTAATACAATGTTTCCTTAAAAGATTCCATGAAAAGATTTGTAAGTTGGTTCAATGAAAAGATTTATAAGTTGGTTCAACGATGTAAGTGTTCCAAATGGTAACAGCAAAGTTTTTGTGAGGTATGCAGAAGCACAGACTTTTAACATCAACTTTATTACAAAGTATCATCTCAAAAAATGTTACTTGCACCTCAAAGTGTTGAAGTGCAACATACTTTTTAAATTTAGCTAGCTAAATAACACAATTCCTCTTACTAATGCTGGAAAATACAGAACTCTTGAAATAATAAAAAAATTAATACAGGCATGTTTTTCTCTCATAGCACTGCAATCCTACTGACTAGCAATACTATTCCTTATATCTAGGCAGTACTTATTAAACAGATGGAATTCATAATTTCTCTGTCACATACACTAGATCATGGTAGATATTCCTTCTCTTTTTGCCCTGTATTTTTCCTCTGAGATAAGGACACTTAGAAAGCAACCTTCAGACTAAGTTTTTCCCAAATTCTATTCAGTATTTGAACCAGAGAAAACATTTTATTTTCTGCTATGAGTTACATAAGAAGAAAGCAAATACTAACAAATGACATTACAAAGCCAGTATGTTCCAACAAATGTCACAGCTGCATATCTTGAACTACAGAGGAAGATCAACCAACATGGTGAAAATGACGGCTAATAATAAATGGTTAAGCCTTACCCAAGCTAAAAAAATCTGTTCAACTAGTTGCTCGTAAAAGACTAATTCTTCTGCCACAGTACACATTCAGTGATTTAATAATGATCATGTGACTTTAAAATTATTGTTATCTAATAAAATGTTGGCTATATTATGCTGTCAAATGTATAACCTTTCTTCATTTCTTCACCCTACCATACCAAAAACAAGACTATGCAATATGCATAGTAAATGGGGTGTTTGTATTTCAAGTAAGAACTTTAAACCTTTTGAAATAATTAATTTCAAAGGCCAGATTCTTCAACACAGCAGAATTCCTAATGCAAGCCTTCCTCTGAGATAGGTTAGCCAAAACCAGAGAGAAACCTTCAACTGAACCTTCTTACATCTACACCTTCCCCACACACATTTCCTTTTTTTTTTTTAACCTTCAGGTGGCAAAACACTTTAGACATTCAAAATCACAGTTGACTAGACATGTGGTAAGTGGGCATTATCCTGGATATTTCAAAGGTCAGCTTCACAACTGCTGGACAGTTAACACACTTAGAGAACTTTATCAGTTCCTACAGTCTGATAGATTCAGTGACAATTGTCAGATCTCTGTCTGGAAATTTCTGGGTTTATCACTTTACCACAGTGAAATTAAAAGTACATTAATTTAACACACACTAAAGTTAAAATACAATGCTGAATAAAAACAGGGGGGAAAACTACTAGAAAAATACACACGAAGTTTATATTCACACAAAGATTAATAACAAAAAGTGTCTAATGATGATTTATCTTTAGGCCCTCTAAGAGCAAAACCTTACTCACACTGCCATATTTACCACAAACAACTAATTCATGACTATGGCTAATGTCAAAATGTACTGTCCAGGTCAGTATAGAAACAGCCACAATCAGAATATAACATTGGCTAAGCTCTCCAAATATACGAATTCACTCAACAAATACACAAGTCAAAACAAAACCAGATTTACTACCACTTTCAGTATCTGTCTTTTCATATGCAACATTTGTTTACATGCCTTACATCAATCAGCCTTTATTCAGCTTTTGTAAAGTTTTCAGTCAGCAACTCTTTCTGTTCTCCATCAACAAACCACAGTTAAGTAACTTCTTAAAAACACAAAATCTTTCAATATTACCATTCAAAATGCTTGATAGAACTTTTAATATCATCTCCTTAGAAGTGGTTGACTGGAGATTTGATTTAAAACAGGCTTGTTTCAAAGGTGACTTACAAAATCTCCCCACAGCATATGACAGCATATATCATTGATAACCTGACCAAATTCTGCTAGGTTGTACTGAATTACATAGAGGTTCTTTTATTTTTTATTGCACCCAAGCAAAAAAGCAGAGAGTATTTACAAGAGTTTTTTTCAGAATATTCCACACACATTTGTTTTATCATTAAAATAAAAATGCACAGTTACAAAATGGGACTGTATTAGCTCTGCTTTTAATTCAACTTTTCATTTATTACAAAAGCACTGTAAAGATAAAGACATATGACAACTTCCAAACTATGCAAAGATTTTATTACTGTCTTTCCATAACGCTAGTATTTAAACAACAGCAAAAAAATTAAATTAACATTTTCTAGGCTATGTTGAAGACCATATTTTAATATGAATCTTTAATGCCTTTGAAACAAAACACACACACTCCCAAACCTACAAATTCATACTGTGGACATACACACAAATCAGGCAGGATATTACTTTTTTTAATGTCAGCAGTAGGTGTGATGCTTGATGCATTTACAGAGCAATATATTATAGTTCATGATGCCAGATTCTGAAAGCAGACTTGGATGCAGAGACTCTCCTCTTCTCCTTAGCCTGGGAGCTGTAAGCAGGTGAACATTGGAGTACCTGGGGAAAGAACTGGCTTGAGAGAACAGCCAGCAACAGCGTCAGAGGCTCATGACTCTGCACACATCTCAGTCCCACACCACGGAATACACCAAGGTGTGGAGCCTCTGGAGGGCCCTGCTCCCACCCCAAACCTGGCCGTGTCTGTGGTGCTGCACGAACACCCATCCCACCGGGGAGGGGACACCACTGCCACCACCCCAGCTCCTCCCTTCCTGTACTCAGGACTGAGTCTGTGGCTAGCACTACAACAAATGCTCAGTGGGCATCTACAGCCTCAAAATCTAAGTTCAAATTCAGAGATGTTAACACCCGAATGACCATGAAGAACCAGGTAAAAAAGCAGGTTGATGACCCATAAAGGTGATATACCTAAGGTTTCATATACGAAAAACAAAGGTATAAGAACTGTGCTTGAGCATGGTCTAAGCTCAGTCCACTTCTCTATGTGTTTGCAGACTGAACTACAGTGCACAGAAACAATGCTAAGGCTCTGTTCAAGACATCATTCCAAGGGTCTGGGCTAGTCAACAAGTTCCTTCATGCTAGGAAGAAGCAAAGATACAAACAGGTGATTCTTACTAGAAGAGGCTAAACACTTCTATCCAGATTTTAAATTACATTGCAATTCAGTGAGTAGATGCAGCACACACTCATCATGAGCTTATACAGAGTTACAGGAGACCAGTCTGTGAGCCCTGCCAGACTGAGAACCTCAACTCAAAATCAAAGACATGAGAAGAAGCACCTCCCTTCATAACAAACTCACAGAGGGATAGTCAGGATGAAAAGACCTTCCAAAAAAACAAAGAACAGAAAAGGCAGAGTCCTAAAAACACAGAAGCATATTAAGCACTCTGGAAAAAACAAACAAACAAACAAACAAGCAAAATACAAAACAAAAAACAAAACCAAAAAACCAAACCAATCAACTAAAAATCCACAAACTCCAAAATCACAAACCCCCCGAATACCCCCAAAAACGAAGCTAATAAATCAATAGCAACAACAAACCCCCAAAATGTAAGGTGCTTTAAAACCAGCCAACCAAACAAACAAAATCAAACAAAACCAACCAACCAATCCACCAAAAAAAAGCAAAAAAAAAAAAGCCGGGGAAAACCTCTGAAGGTATCCACCATAAAATCATAAAAGAGAATACAATGGCACAGAATCATAGAACCACAAAGACATTTCCAGAGAATGGTCATATCAAAGCAAAAGCAAGGAGAACTGCTTGCAAAGAAGGCCCAACCCACATTTCTAGCCTATAAAGTTAGTAGTGAATTTATTATCATGGTTTGAATGTATATGACAGCATTACTGTAATGAAAAAACTTGGGATCCAGGGATTCTCCTGCTCAGAACACGATGAATCTAATTCACCAAGAATTCCTGAAAGTCAGAAAATCCTAGGGAGGAAAACAAGCCCTAACTAATTCAGCATTTAGAGGGCAGCTGTTTATTTTGGAATGTCTTAATTCCTTATATTGCCCAGTTCTCTTCAGAAAAATTACAGCAAATGCTTCCACCATGATTTCCCATTTCATTAGTGCATGATATTAAATCCTCCATTTAAGTGCCCAATGGCCACTACATAATGGTAATATAGCCTCTCCTGGTCTTACGTGTTTGTGTGGAATCTCTGATTAACCTTTAATTGTTCATTTTTATATTGATAAATCTAAATGTCCGTAGACTTGTGGGTTTAACTGTTGGAGAGATTTCCCAGAAAACAAGTGAGAAAAGCACATTTTGGTGCTTCCCTGAAACACCTATACACTGATGCATGGGCAATGAACAAAGGGGATTAGAGATGTCTCTGTAATTAATGCAGGTCCACGACAACACTGGGATCATGGACACAGCTGGGATAGCTCACATGACTGGAGTGCTGTGACTCATGGGTAAGGGCTCTTCACGAAGAAGACGCTAGGAAGGCTAAGTGGAGTTGTCCTTTATATGTGGGCAGGTCAGGAACCAGTCAAGAGCTTACAGGTCAAGGTTAGCAGACAGAACAACACTGGTGATGCTGTAATAGGTGCATGCTTTAGGGAGTAAATATATGAGGACTCCTTCAGGCAACTGGAAGAAGTTTCATGCTTACAGGCCCTGTTCTCACAGGGAACTTGAAGCATCATGGCATCTGCTGGAAGGTCAACAAAGCAGAACACAAACAATCCAGGAAATTTCTGGAGTGCAGTGGTAACAACGTCATGATGATGGAGAAGCAAACTGCTAGACCTGATACATACAAACTGTGAAGAACTGGTCACGGAACAATAAAGTTTGGCTGCCATGGTGATGAGACAATGGACTTCAGAATCCTTAGAGGAAGGATACAGTACAAGACAACCCTGGATTTCAGGACAGGAGAATGTAATCTCTTCAGAGATCTACTTGGAAAAATCCTACAAATCTTAAAGATACCCTTTAGAGAAGGGCCCAGTAAAGCTAGTTGATACTTACGGATCATCCCAAGCTAAAAAATGGTCTATCACCATGTGCAGGACATCAAAAGCAACAGGAAGCCTGCAGAAATTAATAAAGAGCTTAGATATAAAAAGGAAATGTGTAAGAGGTGGAAGCTGGGACAGTTGATTTAGGGCAGGAAGAGGTATGTCTTATTGTGTAGGCATAGGGTTGGGAAAGCCAAGGTCTACCTTGATTTGAACCTGGGCAGTAAAATTTCATGATAATAACAGGAAAGGAAAACTAGAGAAAATGTGGGGCCACTCCTAAACATAGCAGGGCCTCTGATGACAATAAACACAGAAAAGCCAAGGAACTTCTTTGCCTCAAGTATTTACTGCTAAGACCAGTCTTTAGGAATCCAAGGTCCCCAGGAGTAGAAGGAATGGCCAAAGCAAGGAAGATGTAGCCTCAGTGGAAGACTAGGTTACGGAGCATTTACACAGGACATATAGAAGTCTATTGGCTCTAACAGGTCATACTCATGAGCACTGAGGGCGCTGCCTGATGCTTGGATAAGTGTACTCTTAGTGCTGTTATTGAAAGGTGATTACACCTTCCCATTAAATAGAAGAGAGTAAATATCAGTCCTATTTTCAAGAAGGAAGATTGATGACAGACTGATCAGCCTCAACTCAGTCCCTGGGAAAGTGAGTATTAGTTGCCTCTGCCACCATCTAGAGCTGGACAGAAAGGAATTTCATCATGTTCAACAAAGAAAAGTTCGAGTCCTGCACAAAGGGAGTACCAATACCTGCTGAGTGTCTCCACCTGACTGGAGAGCAGCTTGGTAGAGAGAGACCTTGAGGAACATAAAAAAACAAGCTGACCATTAACCAGTTACATGCCCTTGCAAGCAAAGAAGGTCCACAGCTTCTTGGACTACATTAAGAGCAGCACTGCCAGCAGGTAGAGGGGAAGGCGAATGCCACTCACGACTCAGCATTAGAAAGGCCAGGTGTAGGCTCCCCAGACAACACAGAGTTTACAGTTTACAGGGGTTTACAGGAGTGGTTCTAGAAAAGAGATACATAAATTATTAATAGACTGGAACATCCTTGATACAGGAGTGTTTAGTCTGAAGAATAGAAGGGCTGTGTAAGGATGGCTCTTACCTATGTGTATAAATTATCTATGTGTATAAACAGGAAGCCAGACTCCTCTAACCAGTCCATGGCCAGGATAAGAGATACAAACAAATGAAAAATGCATTTTGTGTGGCAAGAGCGAATTTTCTTTTTCCAGTGGATTGCTCAGAAAGCTTGTTGAATAACCATCCATAACATTATTAAAACCCCAACTACACTTAATCCTAGGCAATCTGCTCTGGCTGATCCTGCCTGAACAATCTCAGGAGCTCCTTTCCATCCTCAAAGTTTCTCTTAAATGTATACATAGGTTTCAACACCACTCCTTTTTTTTCTTTTTTATTTTCAGAATGCTTTGCACCACCCACCCACCCACCATTTTCCTTTTTGCACTTAAATTTGTTTTCTTCTATTCTTCCCCTTCTGTTTAGACTTACTTTCCTCAGTGGGAAGAAATTAAACTTCAAAACACTTCTAAATATCACCCCCCTAAAAAGTAAGTCAAAAGACTCTGTGGTTCCAAGTCTGCATGTTTATTAGAGAAAGGACACTTACAAATACTGAAAATATAGTTTATGTTCTGGAAAACCAAACAAAACCCTCAAGATCCAAGTCAACCCATTCTTCACCTTCAAAATATACTTTGATCTTATAGTAATGGTTATGACACCCCAAGCATTTGAAATTTTAACACTTTTTACTTAGCCTTTTTTCTGTTGTTGTTAAAGCAATTAATGTTTTAATACATAATTAATTGGAATGTTAAGTTTTTAGATGCAATCCAAAGAATCAATTTTCTGCCCCTCTGCTGAAATTCACTACAGTTTATGTGTCTCTCTTTTCTGCATTTAGATGAGGGGGGGTGTGTTTAGACATCAGTTGAATAGTAGGTGAGTGGAATAGTCTTGATGCAGTTTAATTAGTGCTTAGTAAAGGAGAGTAAATCACTTTCCCCAGTCTTCTACTTATCCTTCTTTTCATACAGCCCAAATACTGCTAATCTTCATTACACACTGCTGGTTCATATTTACCTTGCTGCCTACCAAGACCCACAGATCCCTCTCATCAGAGCTGCTTTCCAGTCAGTACTGCTTCAAGGGGCTGTGCCTTCCTAGGTGAAAAGAAAACTCTGCTTTTATCCACCTTGATGTTCTTCAGTCTCCTGCCACCTATTCCTTCTTTGCCTGTTCAGGTCTCTCTGACTGGCACTACTACCCTTGAATTTCCATCAGTTTCCTGTGTCTGCAAACTTGGCAAGAGTCCACTGTATTGCCACACGATACTGAACAGTACAGGTCCCAGGATATATCCCTGCAGGTCCTTCCTTGTCATCACTTTCCAGATAGTGTGCAACTTACAACTTACTTACCACTATCCTCTGAGCCCAATCATTCAATGTTTTCTTTTTCTAAACCCACCTGGTTGTCCATCCTCCCAGGTTACTACAGAAATCACCAGACTGGGACAGGATATTATGGGACACTTACACATTGAATTAAATTACATCTTTTGCTCTACCCTTGGCCAGAGATAATAATTTTATCACAGATGGCAGATGAGCTTCTAAGGTATGATTTGCTCTTGGAAAAAAATTTCACTCTGGCTATTCCGAATCATCACCAATTGGCCAGCACTTCAAGAGAACCGTCCCCTTTTTTCCACAGACTGAAATAAGGCTGACTGACCCTCTTTTAAAACAGATGCAGTATTTGCCTTTCTCCAGTTGTCAGGGACAAAAGTAAAAGTGGTATTATTAAAAGTCAAATGTCTGTTGACACAAGCTGTGCATTTAACCAGGTTTTGATCCACAGGATTTGCCTGTTCCTTTTCCTTGGGATGATTTCCCCTCCGAAGTCTTACCCTTTTTACCAGCAGGACTAAAAAGATTTTAAATAATTGGGCTACTTACTCTTGGGCTCTCTCTGCGAGGCAGACGTGCTTTGCCACTAAAATTCTAGAATTTCAAAGAACAGTATATTCACAATTTAAAAGACTAAACACAAATTACAAGCATCTAGTCGATTTTCCCTCAATTTTGGGAAACCAGCCTGAAACAATCAAGTACCAGTTTCCCCATATTGCTAGTTAAGATCAGGCAATATGCAGGGAAATGGCACAAAGGACAAATCAGTTACTTTTTATGTTCTCTTTTTAAGAACCAGGAAAAGGGAAGTACGAAGATAAAATATTTATTCCATACCAGAAAAGAATTATGGACAAGCAAATCTTAAAACAGTAATCCCTCAAATCCTTTCTATTCAATGGAACCTCCTGAAGATTTGTCCTCTTCAAGGTAGAACAATGAAGCATGCAGGTGAATACTGTGGAGGAATACCTATGATCTGTGTAGAACCTGTCCATCACAACTATTCAGAAGTGTTTGTAAAGTGGAAACTTTTCTCCAAAGGGAAAGGAGAAAGAAACATGAAAAGGACATCTATAATAAGTCAGCCAAATACTTCTTAAAACGTACTCTTTCATAGAATCATTGAATGGTTGGCTTGAAAGGGACCTTAAAGATCATCTAGTCCCAATCCGTGGCCAGGAACAGGGACACTTTCCACTAGACCAAAGCTGCTCAGTGCTCCATCCAACCTGGCCTTGAACATTAACAGGGATGGGGGATCCACAGCTTCCCTGGACAACCTGTTCCTATGCCTCACCACCCTCATACTACGAAACTTCTTCCCGATATCTATTCTAAACCTACTCCTTCAATTTGAAGCCATTGCCCCTTGTTCTGTCACTACATGCTCTTGTAAAAAGTCTCTCTGCCTTTCTTGAAGGCTCCCTTCAGGTACTAGAAGGCTGTAATTAGGTCACCCTGAAGCCTTCTCTTCTCCAGGCAGAACAATCTCAATTCTCCCAGCCTTTCTTAATAGAAGAGGCGCTCCATCCCCCTCAACTATCTTGGTGGCCTCCTCTGGGCACACTCCAACAGTTCCATGTCCTTCCTGTCCCCTGCCAGGAACCCCAGAGCTGGATGCAGCTCTGCAGGTGGGGTCTCAGCAGAGCAGAGCAGAGGGGCAGAATCCCCTCCCTGGCCCTGCTGCCCACACTGCTTTGGATGCAGCCCAGGACACGTTTGGCTTTCTGGGCTGTGAGTGCCCATGGCTGGGTCATGTCCAGCCTCTCACCCACCAGCACCCACAAGTCCTTCTGGGAAGGGCTGCTCTGATCTGTTCAGCCCCAGCCTGTATCAACACCAAGGGTTTGATGTCATAGTTGCGGCATCAAGGTACTGTACCTCATAAAGAGCTTGCAAAGAGGACAAGTACCACGGTGAATGGTTACAGGATTAACTCCGCTCATGCTCTCTTCATGAGTTATTCTCAGTCATATACTGTTCTTCCGTCTCACATTTGACAGAAACAATACATCCTGGATACCAACCTTTCTCTAGAACCCAGGAACTACTGATGTCCCAACATCTCCTGGGCAGTTTGTCCGGTACACCTGAATCATTAACAGAAGGCACTTCACACTACACAGAAGTCTCTTTAATAATAATAATCTGTCCTTGTGTCAATTGTATCTTTTAATTCTTGACTTTCCCCCAAAACTGAAAACACAACTGAAGAAAGGTTAAAAATCTAACCTGGAACTTAAAAATGAACAGTTTTATTTCCAGTAAACTTCACTTCTAAGTTCAAACAGAGAATTATACTCACACAACACTTCAGCTAACATAATTTCTTTTGTCCAACAGGGTAATTAAGTGGTACCCAAAGCATTCTGGTTGTCAAGAGTCATTTCTGTTAAGACTTGTGAGATTATTCACTAAGGCTATGTATCACAAAAAGAGCCATCTCTAGCTGTAGAGACTAGGGAAAGCAGTACAAAGAAATGCTTAAGAAGTTCTAGGCATCACCTCCTACAGATTCATCATCAAAAATCCCAGCAGGCCTTCTTGGCCACTCAGAACCTATCTTGATTTGAAACAGTGCTGTTGATTCAAGAGGCGTTCTCTTCTTCAAAGGAGGTGACCAGCTCCACTGAAGTCACAAGAAGAGGAAAGTGGGAGATACAAGTTCACCCTTTTACTGGTTTTGTTGCTTAGAAGAAATATGCCACTTTTATGTCTGTGCAAAGAAGCTGCAGGCAAGGTCTTCAGCAATTAAAATTCTTATTACTAGGATACCTGCTGATACAGCATGAAAGCTATTTGAAAAAAAATGGGTCCAAGTAAATATTGTTAATATTTCACAGAGCATCAAAACGATGTCCTCACCGATCAACCAGCAACAGTCAAAGACACTACAATAAAATAAATAAACCAGGATGTTACTTCGGGTAGAAAATTATGCAAGCATTAGTAAGGCATAAACCACACTGACGAAAATTCCAGACCTACAAAAGAAACACTATGAGAACTACACTACTGGGCATGTACCAAATTATGACAACAACTCAGACATGATTATCACAATATATACTGAGAGTGACAGGAAGTATGGTACAGTTATTTTCCTAAGTGTCAAAACAAGGTACAACTACCAATAACTTTTTTTTACTAGAGAGAAATCCACAGAAGCACAAGAATTCTTGAAAGTAGTAACAAAAAAACCCTATGCACAGCTTGTTTCACTCACTATTACAGAATACCTCACCACTCTGCAAAGTGCTTAATTTCTGTGCCTTTGCAAAGCTGTAAAAACAAATATATGTATGATTTTAAAAAAATCAGAAGTTCAACATAAATGGAAAATCTTGTCCAAAAGAAGTAAAAGAAGAAGTTAAAAGTAAAATCTGTACAGGTAGCATAAAGTTAATTTTAAAACATCATACTATATTCTGAGAATAAAACATGCTAGATATGAATAAAAGTAGTAGTAATATGATAAATATGAATGCATCCCATTAAAAAAAAAAAAAAAGAGGAAGACACACACCAGATCTGGCAGGTTACAAAAAAAATACAGTAAGAATATTTAAAAATTAAGAGAAAGTAATCTGAAAAAAAATATTCCTTTTTGGGAGCAGGAAGGCTCATACAAAAACCTACAGAACTAAAAGATAACAAATATGAACACGAAAATTTAGGACCCTTCTATTACATTCCTTTACAGCTGCATAGGTGAAGACATCAGATTCATTAAATATTCACCCACCTAAAGAAGAGATGAGTGAACGTTTAATGTTCACTCTCTGTAATTTATATCTACATTCTTACACATCTCCAAAGGCTTAAGCAAAACACAAGTCTTGGTATTGACAGGGTCCTTGCTAAACTCACACTTTTAAGGGTTTACTGAAGAAAACCAAGATCTAATTTTGTCTCTTATCTTCAATTTTAGCAAGGGGCAAATGCAGAGCATCATTTGATCTACTTTGGTTTGATTTGGTACAGGGAATTTAAATATATCTGCTGGCTCCAAGGTTAAATTGTGAACAGTTAGCCTCAAAGTCATGTTATTCTGGATTACAAACAAGTGTTGTCATTATGAAATAGAACACGCTCCCCAAAGAGAAAAACAGAGGGTATCTCAAACTGGAGATGCACCTTGCCAGTTAAAATCAGTTCAGAAGTACTACAGATACTCTGAACTAAGAATCTCACATTCAGAGATGCTGAACTGCAAGTATGCACACACAGTCATGAGAAACCTAAAGTCCTATTCCATGGTCAAAGCACTGCTGTTTCCCTAGTATTTGCATCTGAGACACAGTAAATCCTGTTTGGTATGTTTTAGACATCCTAAACAGTTACAAATTTCAGCTGCAATGTGAATACTGTACAAATGAGCATTAATAATAAGTGGTCAATTATTCTGCATAGTGGTGTTTGTCTCCCCTGTTCAGTCTCATCCTCTCTTTGGTAATATTCTCTATTTCCTCTATGTTTTCCAAAAGATGAACTAATGATGACAGACTGCACAGGAATTTTCCTTTTGGTTATGACTATGTTTGGTGTTACTTTTACTCATGTCAAACACACATGCCAAAAGGTGCACCAAAAAAAAGTATTCATCATATGTTCTACTAGCTTCAAAGCATGACCACAAACAGCACACTCTTGTTATTGCCTGTGATTATGCCAAAAGCTCCATGAAAACTTTGTCAAAAGCAACCAAGATCAATAAATCAAACCTTCAAATATCGCATACAAAATTGTTTTATACAAAGTGTCTTTGATATAATACCACAAAGGAACAAAAGTCCAAGAGACGAATATATCCGATGCAACCTTAAGAGCTTCCCTTTACTGCCTGCTAAGGTTGTTCTTAAGTAGTACACAAAAATCTAGTTATTAGCATACAATCAATTAATCATGAACATATGATCATAAAAAGTTCAAAATAAATTTCACCTTTATTTGAGACAAAGTTAATGCTAACATAATGTTAAGAACTCATAATCACATATCAATATTATAGAATAGAAATATATTAATTATATTATTCTGGATTAAAATAATAAAAACTGCATTATAATTCTAAACTAAATTAATATATTTTATATTATTTATATAATATATTAATAAACAATGAAACATTGAGATTGGTTTTTAATTTGCAAATCAATATGCCTGAAATTCAAAGCAATTATCTTTGCATGTTCCTTACACAAATTTATGAATACTAGATTTGTCTTGTTCTTTTACTACTAATTGAGAGGAATAAGTTGGGTAGTACAGGTGATACAGAATTATTCTTTGATAAATTTAAGAAATGGCAGGGCTCAGTTAACCTTACTTTTTGCAAAAAGTTGATTACTGCATATGCGATCTATCAACATTTAAAGGAAACCAGAGTTCTTAATTAGGAAGAAAATTCTCTGGAATATGATTCAATTTGAAAAATGGACTTAAATTCATCACCTGAGAATAGGTATTTGTCAACTGTATTGTTTTCCCCCCAACTCCTTTCAGAGGATATTAAGCATAAGTATCACGGGGTACCCCATTGTACCTGCCACAGTACTGACATTATTTAAAGTTACCATCTTCTAGTTTGAAGCATAACTACCAGTTTATTTAGATATAGAAAAGACTACCCTATAAAGTTCCAACCAGAATTTTTTACTAGCAACAAGGTGCTTCCTTTTGCCGATATAAAACATACTTTGATTATCCTATTTTTAATAGATGGGGAAAACTCTGAAAGAATGCACATAGGCAACAGTTTTAAAAAATGTTATCAATAGACATTTGAACTTCATGTAAACTGCTGTCTGGACAGCTCTATTTGTAGAAGGTCATGAAGCCCATCCCTGACTCAATGCCACTAGCACTAAATGCCCTATAATGAAAATCTGCATCTCTCTATTGATACTGCCCTCCATTTCTCAATCTGTTCTCTCTTTCAAGTTAATAATTCAAAATATCTACTCATTTTTTTCTAGCGTTGTATTTCAAGTTTGGGGTTTTTTTTGCTTTGCTTACAAAACAAGTCCATGTGCTTGCTTTACTTAATAAAAGATGACCATAACACACTGAGATTGTCCAATATAACTCCTATAGTTTTAAAAATAAAAACCACCCCCAAACCAGACTTTCATTTATTTGCATGCTTTACCAAGTCATGTCTTTTCTATTTCTCAGTACAGGTAAGATTGCACTTTTACACAAAGTACTGAATCAGACCGGATTCACAGAGACTTCTATGTGTCTCTTCCAACTGACCATGTCCCACACTAAGTCTTCCTATAGATACAACATTCTCTTTTCTTGTAAAGAAAACTATAAGGTATGCTAGTAGTCCAATTAATTTTCAGCAATACACTCCCAGAACAACAGTAACACTCATGAGTAAATGTGGGACATGCCACCATTAAATCAACCATTGGTCAGCTGTTCATTCCTATGAAGGCAGTAGCACAGCTCACTGACAGGAATATCTTACGGATATCTCCAGAAAACACTGTTCCTTAAGAACTGTACGGAAGCTTTAAAATGAAACAGTAAAACAAAGCAAAGATATTCAGGTAATTTTAGTCACAATGAAAACTTGCAGTTCCCACATTCCACAGCTCCACGCTTTACTTATTGGAGGTTATAATACTCCATAAATATTTTATTCTTTAAAAATGTATTCAGCCAGTTTGGAGACTTATTCAAACTGTCAGAGATGACTAATACTCAGCAAGACCTAGGGGTTCCCAGTTATCTAAAAAATTACTGGAACACACTCTGATAAATCTGAATTACACATAATACATAAAACCTTATGGTTGCCTCCAGCAGTCTCAGGAAAAATAAAAATTCTGACTCAAAGTTAAGTCTGCACACTGTAAAAACCATGCATTGTAATTCACACAGCTGTGGAATCAAAGTATGACATTAAAATTAATCTAGTGGTGACTAGCAGATAAAAAACCAAACCAAGCACACTTTGTATGATATGTACAGATTTTCTGAGTTGGTCAAGCAAATCTTACCCCAGCAGAATTTTAGCATGAACCTCTTTGTTAGTCCTTGAGATTTCTCTCAAAGAGGTAATTTCTGCATCAAACCAAAATCCTCTTTCTTCTGGTGTCTCAACATTGTAGTTAACCATCACCACATCACCCACTTTTAGCTCACTCCACTTCAGAATGGTTCTTGCTCGGGGTCGAAGATTAACTGTGTCCATTTCTATTATGCCATTTTCTGGGTACCTTGAAAAGTAAAACCAACAACACCAATGATTATGACGCCTGCAACAGTAAAAACAAAGTCACAGACAACATTTTTCAGAAGTAAAAGTTTTTAAGTATTCTTCGGGCACAAAAAATCTGACCTAACATCCTTTTTAAAATACAGCTTTCCTCTAAATACAGGCTAAGAATTTGTCTCTTCTCAGATGGGAAAAATAGCCTCCATGAGTTTTCTCACAAAAAAAAAATTAACTAAATCTATATGCACTTCTTGATAATTTAGTGTTATTTGACACCACCATAACTAAAACCCCAGTGCAGGAAGGAAACCTTTTCAAATTTGAGATGCTTTTCAGTTTAACACTACAGTTTTCTTATACTCCTCTGAACAAGGCAACTATTACTTGATAGTAGAGCCTCTATTTGCACATGTGCTGGAAAAACAGCAGAATATAGACATGATCAAAATACTACTTGCAAAAAAAATGCTAGCCTGTAACAAAAAGTTGAAAGATGCTGATGTGAAGCTCCTTTTTCATACTGTGTGTAGGCAGATAAAAATCTCCCATCATTTAACTAGTACTACATGAGTTCACAGAACAAATTTAACACAGAAAATGAAAATCAGTCTACTGCAAATAAACAGCTGCTATTAAAATTATTCATTCTCCCTTCTTAGCAAACAATGTTGAGGATGATGTATCTTAAGTTATATTTTCATCATGCAGTTACTGGCACTTTAGCAAGAGCACTCACAGTTAAATTAATATACCTTTATCAAACAGCATTGGTAAATAATGGCAAAATCCTACTCTTACTAATAAAAGTATGGCTCTACCACTTTCCAACATGCCTCCCCCTGTAGTGAACAAGAGAATTTCAAGGTCTTGGGAAAATCACACATTGTAACTTACTACAGGAAGAAATGGTAAAACTACTGTCCATTAACAGCATGAGACTCTGACAGACTATAGCCCGAAATCAGGATGTGTACTCCTAAACAGTTAACTGAAAGCCCACCAATAAAACTGAACACATTTTAGACAAGTTCATCTTGGCTTGTTTTGTGCCTTCTATTAAATCTAACACACCAGTTTGCTACTACTGATGTGGGGGGAGGGGGAGATTTATTGATTGTTTTGTTTAAAGAAGCATGAACCCCAACAGTTCAAAAGAGGGTGTACCTTCAGATAAACTAATGGCTAAGTAATAGAACATATCTCTAACTACTTACGAAAGTTAAAAACAAAGCCTGTTTTTTCACCAACATTTTTAGATCCTAATTATAAAATTCTGCACAACAGAAGTTACATCATACAAAGACAGGTGCTTGGGATCAAGCCATCATCAAAACAATAGTTTCATATGATGTAACTCTCCACATTTCCTAAGTTGTTTTTGCTCATGTTGTTTCCAAATTTAGTGCATACTGAAAAGCTAACATTTGAGGTTTTGCCTTTATGTTGTGCAACTTTCTCCTAAAATAATTACCATACCATTCTACAATATTAATTATTAATATTTTAACTATAATATTCACAAAAACCACGATTGATTCACCTACAGGTAATAAGACAAAGCAAAAAACAGCTACAGAGACCATGCCTATTATTGTACAACAGGCTACTGAAATCTTAAGACAGCTATGTTTGACCTACTAATCAGTTCCAAAAGTTTTACAGTAAACCCCCTTCCTGAAGTTTGTAGAAGACAGCAAGTAGAACATAGTAAATAAAGACTAAGTGTACTTGAACTCTGAAACCAAAATAGTGCTTAAACATCAGGAAATTAGAGAAGATAGATCAAAAATTGACACCATTTATGTGTATACAGTGAAATAATCAAGTAAAAAGTACATATGGGATCATAAAAATAACCAATAAACATTTTAGAAGTTACCATGTCACTATAAAAAAAATCAAAATATGTGACTTACAAGAGTTTACATTCAGAGAAACTTAACCTTCATCTGAAAAATCTATTCTCTTCTGAAAGTAAAATGTCTTCAGCTTCTGTTTTTACTGGGAGAGCTTTGGACAAACCTTTTTTCCTAAATTCAGATTCATGTTATCTTTCCCACCTCTGTACAACTCAACGGAATCTTTCCTATTGTACTGATGAGGAATTTCAAAGATTCTCATCGTTAACAATGTCTCCACCATTGTTCTTGGAAGTAGCTCATGAAAAAGCAAAAAAATTGCCTATCAGCTTGACTAGAACAAGATCACTTACCAAAAGAAACCCCCAAAATCCTCTTTTATAAACAGAGACTAACTGTTTTCCAAAGGAAGAAAAGGAAGGCTGACTCTCCTGAGCATTTTTCCTCTAATTGGCTAGTCAGAAACACAGGCTTAGAAACTCTAGAAAAAAACAAATGAGATTTCTTTTGCCGCATTTCACCTTTCTTTTGCAAAGGGTTCCAGACATTGAATGTTTTTACTGCTTTCACACAGAGAGAAATGTTTTCATGGTTGTTGGTGAATGCTAGGAGCTATCTAACCCTTCACATTTGTCTGTAACTGATACCTCAGGCAGAACAGCAGAAGCAGTATTTGTCACAAGTTTTGAGTTAGGCTAAAAATTCCACAGACTTAAACTCTGTATGTTAAGCTCAGTACCACTATTCATTATTACACTAAAAAGTAAACAGTACTTTCACAGTAAACCTGTGCCCTCAAATGTGTCTAATGCCACAATTTACTTAAATATGGAAAAAAAATCACACTCACATTAGAAAATTCTACTGCCTCACATTCATTTTCCTAAAGTTTACCACGCCATTTGTAAAAACCACAAATTAATTTAAGACCTAATCACTTAAATACGCAAGAATAATATTTAAGCATAGAATCACAAGATAGGAATATGTGGAATTACGTAGATAAACTAAAATATAAAGAGAACAAATAGGGTATTTTAACCCCAAGAATTAAGTGAAAATTAATTCTTGCCCACTCTGGCAAGCTTTAATAAAGGACTACTGTGAGACGTGAACATATGCTGAAAGTTTTTTCTCATTTATTGAGTTACTTTTAAAATCCTAAGATAACACTCAAGAGAAAACAAACATTTTCACAGCAATGTTTTAATTAGACTGGCATAAATTTGGTACAGTTGAAATTAAGATTATAAGGCACAATTAAACCTTTAAATTTAAAACAGTTCTAGACAGTTTCTTGGTTTTCCATGTTTTTAGGACATTTGGCAACTAACACTGAAAAAAGGAGCTGTAACAGCAAGCACAATCATAAGAGTTTAATGAATATTGCCCACAGGATGTCTCTATTTACCTCTAATTTAATTCTTCCCTGTAGTATTTCTAACACTAGCATAGCAAGGATTTCTTGAGATTTCCTATCTGTGTAGATGTTCTCCACAGCAAAGAATTATTCATGAAGTAACAATTCCAGTATTTCTTGGCTATGGTCAGACGGTTGGCTTTGGTTCCTAAAATGCTCAAATACTAAGACACATAGTAGTTCCATGTCAGAATAAACTCAAGTCTGCTCAATTTACTGAGACCTTGCAACATACCCTCTGAAACTTTTCCCAGCTGTTACTAGAACAACAAGAACTGGAAAGATAAAATTCTGGGAACAAAAGTAAACACTTCCCCATCCACTCTCTATATTAGTACAGTGAAGAATGTTAGTGCAGACATACAATTTTAAAAATAATTTTCCAATATTAAGAAAATGAAAGTATAATTTATTTTCTCAATATAAAAATTCAGAAAATAGTCATTCCAACCCTGGAATGAAGGAATAGAAGGGCAAAAACAAAAAAAAAAAACAAAATGGAATGAACTCCTAGAAGAGGTAAATCTGACTAAGAAGGTAGACCTGAATAAAAACTAGATTCCTACCATCCCACCCCCTGATAACCTGAGGAAAAAATGAGCCCAATTTTGCTGTAGTGTTTGAGAAAGCCAACACAGTGTTTGAAAAAGCACTACACTGGAAGACCATGTAAGCCACAATTATGAATGGGAAAAAAGTTATCACTGGGGTAGTCAAGCTGTGCACTTCCAAAAAACCAGTAGGTCTGATAATTTGTTATTACAAGAAAAACAAGTAATGTATTTCAAAAGACAGACTGGAAGGCATAATGAATACCAATAAAGATAAAAATCAATCACATGGAACATAAACAAGATTTTGAAAACCTCGCCTAACAACTAGTAATTACACAATTAAGTAGCTTAAACACTAAGAAACCGTATTAATAGCCTGAAGAGAACCACCTTACTTTCCTAATTACTTTAATTCTGAATTTCAAGAAAAAGTAACTTCTAGTCTTACACGACTGCGCTGTGTGGACAACACAGATACCCTGAAGGGAGACAACCTGTAAATAAGAGTATCAAAACAGAAGTTCAGAAGCATAAGAAATACACAAAACATTCAATTTTTAATACCATATTGTTGTATTATAAGTTCAAGTAATGTGAATAAAGTGAAAACCAGGTTTACTTTACTAGATAGCAGAGAGGATGACACACCATGCATTTACTAACAGACTTTTTTTTGAAAAAACTTTCCTCAGGAGTGCAAGGAGAACACTTAGAGCTAATTCAAGATAAATGAATAAGTAGTAAAATTCAATCTTATTCTCACTGATCACACCATTTTTTTCAGCAAAGAATCAGTTTTAAACAAAAAAAAGTTTAATTGTTATTATCTTAGTTGTTCTCTCAAAACTACGACAGCAAAGCCTCCCTTCCTTAGCTCAAATCCTTTCTAAAGAAATATAAGAAACACCTGGATTGTCTCCTCAAACTATTTCCTTTTCAGTTTGCACAAGGTGTCTACATCATTAGAAATCAAAGTCTTACAGTTAATGCCTGTTGTCAAAACCCTGACTATAATACGTACACTCTGACGTTACAGAATATGCAGTCAGAAACCCACTGCAAATGGGACAAACAACCTTACAAAGAACAGACTTCTTGAAATGAAGAGCAGTAGTGTGCAGCTACTGCCACAAAATATATTCAAGTTTGAGTGATTCTGGTGGCACTCTTTCCAGTGAGGATATATGGAAAAAAGACATCTGACATAGCAGCTGTTTTATTACTTTAGCATTGCCTAATAATCTACATGAGGTAAAAATTTTCAATGAGTAAACAAACTGATCACCGATATTAGAAACTAGAAAGCAAAATTACATAGCTAGGAGAGGTGGTCCAAGTAGTGACTCAGACTAATTACAAAAAAGGTTTGTGACTGAAAAAGGTCAGAAAAAACCATGCGTTACCCTTAGGAACAGATTGTCTTAACATTCTACTCAGCAGACAATACAGCTCTCATTCCTCTTCTGAAATTTTAAATAAACTGTCCAACAGAAACAAAAGGAAATAAGTGCTATAATAAAACTACAGTCTATAGCTCCCATCATTTTGTTATGTTTCTAGCCATTAACTTCATGTCATTCAACAGGAATCCCTTTCCTCACCTCAGTGTCTGAAACTACAGTCAGGAATCTGACAGCATGCATCCTCCTGATGTGCACTCTTTCCTGTATTTGATGTATATAAAGAAAAACGTCAAATAACTTAGCTAAACATTTACAAGGGTTAATTGAGAAACACATACCATGCAAAGGGATGTACTTTGGCATTTCTTCACAGAAGACAAAACAGAATGGTTTGTATCATGCACTATCACTGCACAAAGCAGCTACCTCTCAAAGAAGCAGGGATGCTTTCCCATATTCCAGCCCTGCTGGGCAAATTTATTTGACTGATGAGTGACAAAACCCGGTAACATTCACCTAGTAAGCACTAGTTTTTAGATATATCAGGAACCAAGAGCACTTCATTGTACAGTCACATAACCACAAAATTCAATGCAACTTCACTATCAGATGTACACAGCTGGAAAGCAAAATATGAGAAAGAAGCAGGGGCTACCTCATCTGCGAATGGCCCATATTGTCTTTTGGTCTCCAAAAATCAAATTATCAGTAGTGTCATTTATGTGAATTCTCACATACAATCTATTCAACCCCAGCCTACCACCTATATCTGAAAATTTCACATGAAAAACATTTAGAAAAATGGACCTGTTAAACAAGTCTAATCTTCAAACCATTCCTTGAGAAAGTAACAGCAAGTTTAATACTATTATCCTCTTGACGATCTCTTCAGCTGGAGATGACACTTTCAAATAGAAAGTGGGTTTTTTTGACCAGGTAGTTCTTAGAACTTTTCTTCTCATCACCTCAAAATATTCTGTCCTCTCCAACTATAAGAATGTTTCTGGCATGTTGCTTCAACAGCCACACAGGATGACTATACCTTATGATCTCTGTGGCAACATAGTGAAATCCTAATTTTCTTTTCGTGTGTGTGTGTTTACAACTTTAAAGATACGAGGGCATCGCTCCACGGCTCACATTAAGCATGAAGTAAACAGAAGCAACTAGTTCCCTAGAATAAATAGCCGTATACTTTATGGCACATAATGCAGAAGTTACCTCATGGTTTAAAATAAAATTCTCCGATTGTTATAAAACCTGAGAGGAGTATCATCAGCCAAACACAATGGCCTTGAAAAAAGTTAGCTACACTTGAGTCATACTGAATCTCTACTTGCGTATAGGTAGTCATACTGAAATTTCTCATGCTGCGGAAACATCCAGCCTCCCTGTGGCTTCTGCTGAGAGCCTTTTTAAATGGAAAGACTTTATTACAAATGAATGAAACAAGAAAAGGAAGGAAAAGACATTATTTGATTGTAAATCCCTAAGTCTTTCTGCTGCCTTGGGAAGCTAATGATCAAGAAGCTAATACTTGCAGAATGAGAACTGCCTCTCTGAAACTAAGTACCCTATAACCACTGCTACACCAGTAACAAATACAAAATAGAGTTAGTTAAGAAGGGGCAAATGTTGATATGACACAGCACTGTAGGCATGTCCTTATGGTGCCACTCTGAGCTACTGAAATGTCCTATTTATGATCTGGAAGTGATTCTTAAGCAAGCTGTGGTGGAGATCACCCACAGTTATCTCAGTTAATTTTAGGATCTCGGCATGTGTCGGATTCTTCACAAGTTCTTTTAAATCAGGATTTGGCTTTCTTATGTTCAAGACAGGTTCATTTCTTCTGTATTTGAAGTCAGTTGATGGGAGCAGAAGAAAGAAATGTATGATAGCATTTTATGAAGCCTGATAGCCCACACTTGACTTCAAAGTATTTAATGACTCCTTGTGATACCCACAAATGCAAAGGTGAAAAGGACATACAGGGAATAAAGTCTAAGAAGGGGAGGAAGATGACACTGACAAAAACAGAAACACACCTTCAAACTGCTGCCACCAGGGAAAAACCCGCATTCAGAAATTGAAAGCAGAAGATGGACTGTCACACAAAAGTTACACAGCCTCAAATGGATGCCAAGAAATTTGGTACTGCCTGAAGTTCAGCAGTAAACCTGGTACTTTGGTCTCTTCCTCACTGATGAAAATAGGGCTCTCAAACAAGCACCACAAGTCTTTTAAACCTTTGCACTCATCAAGAACTGTGACTCCAGTTTAATCTGAAACTGACCTCTGTTCCTCCCAATGGCCCTAGGTTTTCTCCCTGCAGAAATAATATGGACCTTAAAAGTATTAAAGCAATTGAGTTAAATAATAGACACACAGCTAGGGTGGGGCATGGTAGTGGAGGAGGTGGGAGAAAACCACAACAGAAACAACTCACCAGTGCTGTTATCTACAAAATCACAGAGGGATATGTAGTACCTCCTATCTGTGGCAGTCACAGCTGGTAAGAGAGCTCTGTTTAGTCATAAGTTAGTAACGCCTTTGAAATTACTATAATTAATTCTTGCCCAGAAAGGATAATTTCCCTTAATTGTACTCTTTGCAAAAACAGCCGTGTCATATTTTTTCCTTTCACATTCACTATAACTACACTATTTAAACAAGAAATGGAAAGAGGAACAAATGAACACTGAGCCCCTCAGAGGAGGTACACTTTTCTGAAATCTAAAACTGCATACCAAAGTGTTAAAGTTTTGCACAGGACTTGTGATATGTAAATCTAGCAGCACTGCTGCTAAAGCCAGCTTTCTCACTTAAGAAAAGGACAAGTCCTGCTTCACCCTTTAAGAACAACTGCTCTAGGAAAACATAGTGACCTAGGTGGTAGAGTAGACCAATCCAATGCATTGCAGGTGACCTATCCCACAACTGTAACCTTTGTGGCGATTTTTTTTTTTCTTTTCAAACTGGAAGGATGTAACAAACAGAAAAGCATCAGTTATGATTTGAGAAGTTGTGCACCTGTGCCCACCTCTAACATACAGTCCTTCCAAAGTACTAAAGTAATTTTGATGGCTTTACCGGCACCAGGCTTATGTCTTCCATTTGTAAGTCACTTTTACTCTATTTCAGATAATGGAAAGTGGTTTTGTGTCATGTAAGAATACCTGTTGTAGGATAGACAGAGCTGAAACCATGCCACCCATGACAGCCATCAACTATCAGAGATAAAAAGAAGAGCTTCTCCGAAACAACACAGCAAGGACAGACTAGAAAATGCCAAGTACATCTGGCAGCAAAATGCTTAGTCCAAACCTGAAAAACAAAACACCCACGCACAAGTAACTGTGCAGGGCATAGTACTCACAGTGAGATATAAAGAACAGGAGTGAAGAGATAAATTAATCTATTTCTGGAGCAGAGAACAACTGTGTGTCAAAGCACACTATGATCTTCCAACTTATCCACATCAAGCAAAGAGGTGGCAGAATACAAGTGGTGTCTAAAGACATCAAAGAAGTAAACGCTAATGTATGAAAACAAAGTGGTAGGAGCACAAATGTAGTTACAATAAGAATGTGCATGTTGGGTAACTCTAAAAGAAAAAAAGTGAGACCCCAAAAGAATTGTATCAGGAATATCCATCAAAAACTTTATCACTCATAAAAGTACAAGTCGCACTTTCCGATAATTTTTCTTTCCAAAAGATCTAACTTCCAATATTTTAGACTAATCAGCTTAACTGTGACTATCTTGCCACATTATGCTTTTGTGCCTTACTTAATTTTGTTGGCTAAGTGTATACAACTGCTATACACAACCACCTTGTAGGAGTAGAAAGACTGTCTCCACCTGCTGAAAGGGAAGTACACATAAACAGAGGTCAATGTTTTTTTGTTCAGTAAGACTGTACCAAAGAAAAATCAGAACTGTTGTGAAACTTTTTCTACTTCTGTACTTCCAACTCATAAAAAATGACAGCATCTACAAAAAAAAAAAAAAGACATCATTTCGCTGCAACAGTTACAAACACCTTCTCAGAAATGTTTGCCCATTGCTAACTTTCATATAACCACAGTAATGTAAAATCAGATAATATTGAAGACAAGTCTTTGAAATCACACCACCAAAGACATTAATTTCAAGGAAAAATATTTTCATCTTGATCGTAATTGTTGACTATGTTATTTTCAAGTATTTTTTGCAATATTCACTGAAGTATTTACATTCCTATTTCCACCATTTTAATTCTCTCACATTTTAAGTAAAAGGCTTGAAGTTGCAGATATGGAATCCAGACTTAGCATAGAGTCAAAAAAGTGCATAAGTTGTATCTATTACTAGTAAGAGGAACAAAAAGTGCTCTATGTAACTCAGATTCACAGTTGCATATTAAAATAGGTAAAGCTGAAATAGCCACTCTTAAAAAGTGGTTTGGAAATCCACATTTAGTTAATATTGAATATACCTTGTATCCTTCTACCTTAATCTTACATTGCACAAACTACAGTACTTTATTACTAATCTCAGTATCAAAAATTAAAAATACTCATTTAAAATTTTATTTGTTTAGAAGCTTAACTTACTGCTTTAACACATTATTACAAAAAAGTTTCAGAACCATTTCTCAAGTAAATGAAGCAGTGCAAAGCCTGCTCATAAATACAAAATCCTTTCAAATTCAAGGTTTCCCACCCACACATTGCAGGCTCTAGAATTTGTTACGATTAGAGAATGGACAAAAAAACCCCAAACTAACTTGAAAAAAACCCCCACCCTCTCTCCAGTTCAGGATCAGTTTCAAGTCCTCAGTGACGAAATTCTCAATAACAAATTTCTACTGTAAGTGCAGATCTGAAATTTTGTGCACAATTGCTCTATTTGGAATAAAATAAATCCAAATTAAGTAACAAGATTTGCTTTAATGCGAGCTCTCCTTCAGCTCCATTTAGAGGAATTCAATATCCATAGAATATAAATTTTTTTAAAATTTTAAAAAAAATTTGCTTGAAAAAACCCACAGCTAAAATTTGGTTGTATGGTTTCTTTTTCTTATGTAAAAAGGATCTATATTCTTATATAGAAAGGATATTCTTATGAAGAGAAGATATTAATACTTCACAAGTATTTAGGCATGAAAAACATCATTACTGCCAATGGATTTGCTATATCCAACTGAAAAGTGTTATAAATTTTTTAGTATTTTTTTTCTTGGTTGCAATATTGAACTTGCTTTCTTTGATTCCAAGCTTCTTCAAGAAATTCTTGGTTTATACAAACCAAATAACAACACGTGATGTCCTCAAAATAGTATCAGGAGCACTTACTCATCGTACTTGATATGATAAATAGCTTCTTCATCAGTGTCCATACAGTCTGAATAAGATGTGGAAGGTGTACTGTCCAAATTATTTGCATTTTCTCTAGAATGATCTTGATTTAAGTTTCCATTAGTCCTTTTGTAAGTGTTACCACTCTTCCCTTGAGCTTTACCATTCTTATGTCCCTTTGTTGCTCGAGTAACATTTTCTATATGAGCTTCAAACCAGGCTCCAATGCTGACATCACGTGCATCCACCAATTCATTTATCTAAAAGGAAAATTCAATAATGAATTTATGCTTATTTTATAAAATATCAATTAAGAAAAAAATAAATCAGACAACTTACTATGCTACTGCTTAACTCTGCTATCAGTAAAACAACTATAGTAACTAGTTGAGCTTAAGCAAGTTCAAGTAATATGCAATCATAAATACTTTTATATGCACTTTCAATATTTTATTACTCTTCCTTCATTAAAATCTAGTATAAAGGTAATTTATATGTAGTTTTAAAAAGCAATGCTAACTTATTTTGCCCTTTCAAACCTGAAAACTATCTTGATCTCTTTCATTATCCTTTCCTCTTGTTTCACCAACTGTTCTTTATGGCTATAAAAAGCACACACAGTATTAAAATACTAGTTCACAGCCAAAGGGTTTACAGACCTTCCTGAGCCTCCAACTTGGAATTATTACTTAACTTTCTACCTTTCTGTCCTGCAGGATTTTTTTCATGATTAAAAACTCAAGGACAGATGGGAAAAAGTCTAACAAGGTTGCCAGCTAGCCAAAGAGTTACAGTCAGCCAAAATGTTATGACTGTAAGAAATTAAACTAATATCCAGAATTTATCCCTTCTGTACTCACAGTATTACTGGTATTAAGCAACCAAACCATTTTACTATTCTAAATCATGTTGTATTTTCTCAAGTCTTCAGATAATAAACAGATGTTCCTTTAATAATACTGAGAACACTGAAAGAAAAAAATATTTAAAAACCACTTCAACAGTACATCAACTATAAAAAAATTACAACAGAACTAATGCACATAGAAAATATCTTTAATTATCAATATGAGACACATGCAGATATACATATATGTAAATACACATAAGGTTCAAGCTACAGTCTTTGTCAAGTACCAGCATTGTGCCAGACAGATACTTACTCTCACACACTCCAAAGGCTAATTTCTAAAATATGAATAATCTTATTGTATTTTCACAGGAGCAAAACTCAGCAAGTTTTACTATTCAGAGTGAAGCAATCTTTAGGTATCTGAAAGCATAACTGACATCAGTTTCAGCTAACAAGTTTATCCCATTAAAGGAATACTTCCTGCTTTATTCTTTCCATTCCTCTTCTTCAGATAACTTCCCAAACTTAACGTTTTGTTTTTTGCATATGTAAAATACCAACATGTATTTTTATTTTTATTCTTTCTTAGAACCTACAGTATTCAAAGTACAGCTTATTACCAGGATGACAATTTCAGCCATATGATTAACAAATCAGAGAAGGACAGCCTTATATTAAATCTATCAATCTATTTTAAACATAAACAATGGATTCTGGCACTTCTAGAAGGAACCTTCATGAAGGCATCCTTATGTGTTCGAATTAGTTGCAGCTCAAAGCGGTGCTATACCTCCTCGTCTCCAAAACACAGTTGAGTGAGATACACACTACTAAGGATTCCCCCTTCTGCTGCTACTTCTTGCAACCAGTTACGGAAGTGCCAAAGAAACCATGTTAGGCAAGTTAAAATCCATCATCTCCAGATCCAGAACAATAAAAAATTGAAAAAAAAAATAATACATCAGTGCAAACTCCCTTAAGCATTCCTCTATAATGCATGCATATGTAATTTGATGTGAATAATTACACAACATATTTCCCACACTTGCAAAGAGTAAGAGCAAATAATTATTACCACAGACTTCTGAGGAGCATAATACAACTATTTTGTGTGAGTGGTGTCTGGTTTAAGAACTGTTTTATTAGTAGCTATTTGTGAACAGTATTAAACAAACACTGATTTTAATTACAGATTCCATTTGGTTTTTATTCCAAGCTAGTGTTCTTGGCTAAAATGTTTCTGCTGCAGTCAGAGTTTTTTAGAAGAAAAACTGACCTTGTGAGAATCAGAAAACGAAACATGCACATGCTTCTGAATGAGCTGTGTTTTTTCTAACATCATGCCTGCATGCCCAAACCAGTTTTACTGTAACTGCTCTCTTGCAACTCATCCTGTATTCTTCTTTTTGGCCACTGCTTAGCCAAGGTAGTGCTCTTCACTCATGCCAAGTCCATCTTGGGATGGCCTCCAAGTTCTTAGACCAGACACCACTAACAATTCTTAGTAACAAGGAACAAGAGTTGCACATAAATCCATCCGCTACTAGTCCTTCAGAGAACTGTATCAGATGTCAGGTACAACTGGGATATAAAACAAGCTAAAATATTCTGATTTACATAATACACAATGACCACACAGAGGAACTCTGTTTAAATCACTATTTTAACCACCTAACAATAATATAATTATTATTAACTTTTATTTCCAACATCAACTCTACCATTATTTTTTATTATTTTTTTAATTGCAGGTTCCATACTAACTTTCCTTCTGGTAGCTGAAATCAGAAAGAGAGAGCAGGGCACAGACGTTGGGACTACCCATAGTATGGAGTAACTAACAGGTATCTTGTTGGATCTAGCTCTGGATGAAGATCCAACGAGACACAGGACTTTGCTCAGACAGAGTAAGTTGTAACAAAATAATTCTTCCAGTAAGTAAACAACTCCTTATTGTTTGACAATGAAATCCAACATCATTAAATATATCCACCTATTTAGCCACCTAACGTACCTTAGTTTATTAGGCCTTAGGCCTTTTTTACTGACTTCTATTAAACAAGTTTATGACCTCTGAACTACGATACTGTGCAAACATACGTTCTTCAAAGTTTTCAAATATTGTAACTAGAAATCCTCTGTATACATTCATACTGTTATCTACAGATAGCCAACAGTGAAATGACTACATCCTTAATTTTTCTCACAGTATACTGAAAACACATTGTTGACTGAAAAGCTAATCACTTCACAAGCAATGAAGGAGAAAGTGTTGGGTCTCTAGAATGAGACATCACAAAAATTTCAGCTGACTTGACAAAACAGGTATCCTTAGGTACGCTTGCTGGTATCATCATTCTCTGTTATATTTTCTGGTTTAATCCTGAACAAAACAGCTAAGAAACTACTTGATATTTAATACATTGAAATTTAGCATTTTTGAAAAACATGTATTTTAGTACTGTTTTCCTCAGATCAGTCTATCTGCTGTGTTCTCCCATCTCCCCAGTATTCTCCCCGTCTTTTCTCATATTACCTTTTACACGTGTTGACTAATTGTAAAACTTCAGAACTGAAGAACTGGAATTCTTCCCATTGTAATAAATGGACATAAAAGAAAAGGAAGCACACAAGCTTGTGTTGCCATATTCAAGCTACTCATTTTGTGACTCCCTGATTCCTCAGAGAATGAACAGAACTCCAACTGAAATTACCTTGTATACGTGTGGCAGCCTCTGTTGCATTAAGGCTACAGAAATTTGGCAGAGAATGAACCCCCTTGTGTTTCAGCTGGTGTTCAGAGATAGAGGGCTGGGTGCCACTGGGCTTGATTTCTGATTAATTCAGCACTAAGTCTGGTTGTATTCAGTAACATCCACAATCCAGATTCACCAATAGTGCAGTTTATTGAAGCAACAGGAGGCGGGTTCAGGATTGCTAGTGAGCAATGCACTAACTATGGAGTGTTAATATGTGTCATGACAGGAAGTATAGTAACAGAGATCTGTTAGTACTATAAACACATATATTCATATATAAAAATAAATACTCATATATACTAACAAATATCCATATATATTAATACATATTCATCTATAATAATAAATATTTTCAAACATTAATAAATACCCTTATGTGTGCATGAATAAATATTCCTGGGTCTGCTCCAATACAACTGGGAGGTACAAAGCCCACCTAAATTCACCCCTTCAGGGGAGGAGGAGAGACACAGTCCATCAACCTACCCCAAGCAAGTAGAGGTGTTTTCCACCTCTGTCTTTCATCCCAAAAATACTCCTTCTATATTGTAATTTTTGGTCCTACCCAAAATGAACAATTTCATGTTACAGGTGGGATTACGGTGACTGTGGTCTTACACAGACATGTTCTCTTTTCATCTGCATTCCTAGGTGTGTGAAAGTTGATATGCAAATAGGACTCAATGCAGATCTTAGTAACTTTTGGTCAGAATTACATTTGATACAGTTGATACAAAAGGTAAAATAAAGACTTTGGTCCATCTGCTGAGGTTGGCTCTCTGACCTCAGCCTGACAGCCTTTGTGCACATCCTTATCTCCATAAAGAAAACAGACTTTTAGCAAGGCTTGTTATACATGGTGAAGGGGGAGTGAGGCTAATGGCCGGTGCAGGTGCTCCTCTGTGCCCCACTAAAACAACACAGGGCCCTGTGGCCTCTGCTTCACTCCAGACATCACTCCATCCTTAGGCCTTGCTTGAGGCAGGCGCAAGATAAGCCAGAGGCCCAGCTCATGGTTTTCTTAGCCAGACTTGTCAATTCTTCAAGGACTTAAGGCGACACTGTAGTAAGTCTGCTCATTTACTGCAACCTCAACTTCCTTTTCCTTCTCTGCAATTGTGGATGTTTTCCAGCAAAACAATTGCTTTTATGGCTGTATCTTATCTAAGAGAAATACCCGAAGAGGAGGTGAAATGCTATCACTCCCTACAGATAGATATACATAGATATATTCATATACACACATGCTACTAAATATTCAATAAGTTAGCAATCTGGAAACTCCATTTTCTGTTTAAACTAAACTTCTGGTACACTGATGTAATCCATCATGACAATACTGAAAAATTCAACAAGGTACAAAACTAAATGAATACTAGGTATGCAAATCCTAAAAACCTACATTAAAAACGGAATCACTACATAATATATAGCTTAAGGAAACTGTGTATTTCCGCAATTTATCTAGTTCTAATGCAGCACTGAAACATTAGTACTAAAACAACCATTGGCAAGCTGGAAGAAAAAAGAACAGTAAAAGCTACACTTTAAGACACTTTCCTTATTAGTTTCTTTTGTCTACAAGAAAGTATTTGTTTCACAGCTACTCTAAACTTTTTCAAGAACGTACTTTGAAGAACACAGTGTGTCAGAGTTTGAGAACTCTCCTGAAAAGTGAGCTTCGTACACAGATATGCTCGTGACTCTCCAAGAGTCAGTTTAAGTGAATTTCATTTAAGCCAAATTGGGGAATTTTATCAAATCATAAAAGAAAGCAATGAGGATACACTCTTTGATACAATAAAACAATGCATTTTTAACAACAAAATTAAACCCAGAGGAGTGAGGCAAGTTTCCAGCTTTTAAAGTTTGTACATACCTTGTACAATCCAATGCCAGGATCAATGAGAAATGAGCGAGATGATGTAGATGGCTGACTAGGTGATCCACTGTTTGTTTTTTTGACTTTGTTCTTGCAGTTGGAAACAGCACAGGGATTGACTTCTCCATCCTGATCTGTCACAGACGCAGTGGTAGGAGCTTCAGAATCAGAACGTATCAAAAGCTGAACTATGTCATTTAGTCCAACATTGTAGTCAAATAAAGTGTGTCCATCTTCTAGCTGTCAAAAAGAAATGTGTACTTGTAAAACTCCACCTTAAGGTATCTAAGAATTTTTCAAATCTTCTTTTTATAGACAATAGTTGCACAGATCAGAAGAGGCAAGCCATATATTACAGCTAAATAAAAACCTATGTCTCGAGGATATGAAAAAACAAACTCATCAAGCTAACTGCAGCTATAATTTCATTCAATGAAAATCACTGGAAGGCTTAAAACTAGAAACAGACATGTCTACAGACTAGTGTCACCTACTTAAAATTAAGCTAAGAAATACCAAAAAATGACAACTTGTGCACTAGGAAATACAGGAAGCATACTGCTGCTTTGCTCAGGTAAACACCTTTAATGACCTACAGCATCCCTGAAGCAGAGATTTGATTCACCTGAAAGCAAAAAGTATTGCCCTGAAATAGCAAAATTAGTATTAGCTACATTTTACTTCACGCTGCAGTGGGAGAAAAACATGCATGACTAAAAAACTCTCACACCTTTCCAAACTATTCTAGCAACAAAAAAGTCATCTACCCTTTTTTTTCAGGAACGGGTGCTACTTTAACACCAGCTGATGTTTCATGAATCTTTGCAAACAGAACTGTTTTCATAAGCTTATGGGCAGTATCAATCAGCACAACAAGAAAAATGGGGCAAGAAGGTACAGAAAAGAAATAAAAGGAGCACTTCTCCAGTTTCTCACTAATATAGTTTTCTGTAACATTCAAACAATCTCAGGATAGATGAAAGTGGAACCCATATTTCTTTCTCTATCCCCTCTGCTTTTTCAAAACAACTCTAAAGAGCAGGGGACAGTTATGAAAAGAAGCTGACAGTCATGAAATGAACCAGATCTTCTTCCATTAACTTAAAATCCGTGCAAAAAAAATTAACTCTCTTTTCTGCTGATAACTACTGTACCAACAGCTGGGACCTGTAAACAGGAGTATTCACAGTTTCATTCAAAGTAATTGAAGCTGATACAGCTGTCTGGTCAACAGCTATGGGAAAGAACCTTGTTCACCTGCCTGTTTTCAAACCAGTTCAACACAAAGCACACAAAACCATACTGAAGATTTTCATGCTGTAACTATTAAAGAAATGCAAGTCTTAAAGCAGAAATCTCCAGTAACTGTGATTTTCCAGGTGACTATCAACACCACCTCACGTGCCTGGGCCTTTAGGCTTAGCGCTCCATACTGAGAAGAAAGCTGTTTAAGTAACCTTTTCTGTCCCACCATGTCATATGTTCCTACACTTCAGACAACTCTTTCACAAAGGGCATAGAAGTGTTCTTGCAGCCCTATTACAATCCAGATTTGGGGGCTTTTCACATCACAAGCATTTTCACTGTTAATATGCTTAAAGCATTATTCTTATATTCAAAGTACAAATAAACCCAAAACAAAGACAAATACTGACACTGCAAAAACACACTGGAGTGGATATCCACATTGCTGGAGTTGCTACTATTTCTGATCACTACTCCTGGCCACCTTGAAGATTAAACGCCTACCAAGTGATTTTTTTTTTTTTTTGGTTGCAAAATGATTAAAAAGTTCAGCAGTATATCTGCATAACAGACCAATTCTGAAATAATTAATAAATTGGATGCTACTGGAGACATATAACTTATCCTCCATTTTTCTGTTCCAACTGGACTGTACAGGCTGTGGCAGAGGTAACAGTGTAGTTCCTAGAATACTGTGGTATGAGGAAATCTTCTGAAAGCTAATGTGATGGAGAGAAAATGGTAACTTTGCTCCTGGTAGACCAAAGCTATATAAGCAACACACAGATGAGAGCTTTGCTTTCCTGTCTTTGTTCCTGCTCTCTCAAGACAGGTCCCATGCAGGCTGACAGAAAAATATTTTGAGGTCCTGCAGTTTGAAGTTAATTCAGTAAAGATGTAAATCTGAGCACCCTGAATTATCTACAATAACTAGTTAACAGTGTTAACACTCAATTAAAAAGACGTCTGTGTCTAGTCTTTGCAATCTATTCTTCAGTTACGACTGCAGAATATGTTGTATTATTGATCGACAAGTAAGTTTTCTCTATTATGAAAGGTAAAAACCCCAAACTTTAAAAAAAGAGGGAAAAAAGGGAATCTGTCCAGAAATAGTTATATTTAACATACGCAGAAACAAAGCCATAACAAGGCTAGGCCTTGAGTAAGAAACTACCTTCCCTAATAACACGCATACGCACACCACCATGCACAGACTACCTATTCCTGCACAACAGTCAGAGAAGTCTCCTCTCTGTAGGTACTCAAAACCCACCTGGACACACTCCTACTAACCTGTTCAAAGTGGCCTTGCCTTGGTGGGCGTGGGTTGGACTAGACGACCTCCAGAGGTCCCTTCCAATCCTAAATACTCTGTCATTTGGTAAAGTCAGCTTTGACGAACATGAATTAAATGGTCAGCCAAATAAACTGATGACTGCAAAGTTGTTTGGTTTACAGAATTTATAAAAAATTAGACTGTTAGATGGATGAAGAAAGTGGTTGGATGGTGGCATCCACAGGGGAGTGGTCAATGGCTCAGAGTCCAAACGGACATCAGTGACAAGTGGTGTCCCTCAGGGTCCATACTCAGACAGGAGTTATTTAATTAATCTTTATTAATGATGCAGACAATGGGATTGAATGCACTCTCAGTAAGTGTGCAGATGACACCAAGTTGAGTGGTGCAGCTGACACACCTGAAGCATGGGATGCCATCCAGAGGGACCTGAACAGGCTGGAGAAGTGGATCCATAGGAATCTTGTAAGGTTTAATAAGATCAAGTGCAAGGTGCTGCACCTGGGTCAGGGCAATCCCCAGTACCAACACAGGCAGGGGATGAACAGATCAGAGCAGCCCTGCTGAGAAGGACTTGGGGGTGCTGGTGGGTGAGAGGCTGGACATGACCCAGCCATGGGCACTCACAGCCCAGAGAGCCAAACGTGTCCTGGGCTGCATCCAAAGCAGCGTGGGCAGCAGGGCCAGGGAGGGGATTCTGCCCCCTCTGCTCTGCTCTGCTGAGACCCCACCTGCAGAGCTGCATCCAGCTCTGGGGTTCCTGGCAGGGGACAGAAAGGACATGGAACTGTTGCAGTGAGTCCAGAGGAGGTCAAAAACACGATCAGAGGGATGGAGACAGAGCATCTCTACTACAAGGAAATTGAGATTGTTCTGCCTGGAGAAGAGAAGGTTTAAGGGTCACCTAATTGAGGCCTTCCAGTTCCCAAAGGGAGCCTATAAGAAAGCTGGAGAGGAATCTTTTACAAGGGCATGTAGTAACAGAGCAAGAGGCAATGGTTTCAAACCTGAAAGAGAACGGGTTCAGATTAGATATTGGGAAGAATTTTTTTTCTGTGAGGGTGGTGAGGCACTGGAACAGGTTGCCCAGAGAAGCTGTGGATGCCCCATTCCCGAAGTCTTCAGGGCCAGGTTGGATGGGGCTCTGAGCAATCTGGTCTACAAAAAGTGTCCCTGCTCACAGCAGGGCACTTGGAACGAGATGACCTTTACAATCCATTCCAACCCAAACCATTCTACAATTCCATGATCTGCCAAAGTGATTGTGGTTTGTTTTTTCCCCTCTGTTTTTATCATTTATACTCTTTGCAGGAATATTTTATGACACCAGATTACTCTGTGACTAGTGAGGTCACACTTGAGTCTCAAAGCACAGTAACAGAATTAAGATCACTACAAGCACTTCACATGAGGCAGGTTGTAATGTCTGGCAACGTGATAGGGAAAGAGGTCCTGCTTACAGCATGAGCAAGAAGTATGTTCCTGAGCACGAGCAACTGTATAAATTTAGACCAAGGCGATACACTGCAACAGCGTCTGCTTCTAGAAACAAAGTAGAGCAACACAGAAACTCAACCAGTAGAATCAATCACGTGCTTTTTGATTTGCAAGAACTGACGTGTGCAAATATACCTATGCCTAGCATTACTGCATCACTGACAACTGAAATCATTGGAGTAACAAAGTTGGAAAACAGCATTTAAAGAAATCCATTTCACACAGGAGAGCAGAACTGTATGATGTTTTTCTTGAATTACAATACACAATTTTATCCCATTCTACTACATAAAGATACTAAGAAGATTCCCTAAAAATAACTTTGCCTGGACAGTGCATTGAAAGAAACAAACATTATATGTTCAATAAGCATTTAAGGTCACTTGTCATTCACAAGTTTATATATACAAACAAGAAACAAAAGTAATCACACAAGTACCAGATATTCAATCTCCTTCAACTCAGCTATGATTTCTTAATTGGTGATTAGAACATGTACTAAAGCAAAAATAACTGAAAAGGCAATTTCATTTACGAAATTTTACTAGCTCTTCTGATCCGACTGTAGTAGGAAAAAAATGCATTTGTTTCCTTAGCAGTAGATTTCACTTTCTGTTTCAATTCCTCCTAAAGACTGGCATGCTTCAAAAGCCTTTAAGGCTTCATTAACACATTCTGAATGAAATGACACTAAAGAGCAACTAGCTTTACTGTATCTAACACTCAGTCACTATTCTAAATTAAGTATAACTAAGTAAGTTAATAAACACATCACACCTTTCAAACGTATTTTCATCATAATATGTTAGAGACACTATCAATTTCAAAATACTCCTAGAGAAGGCTGTTATAAATACTTAAATGTAACACAGCACTGTGCTTACACTACTACTCAGGAGCAGCTGCAGCAATGCAGTACTGCAATTGAAACCTACCTACTATTACTGTTAGAAGAACTGTCTTGAAACACCAACCCACAAATTACCTTAAAAGCATGTAGAAGCTGCACTTACATGAACATGAATAATCATGCAGAGTGTGGTATGATACTGCATCACTTAGGGAAAAAAAATTTGCCTGACAAGTAATTTACCAATTACTATCCCATTAACTACAAGTCCCAGCAGAAGGACAGCTCATTATGGCTTTTACAGCATGTACCGAGACCTCCCAAGAAAGCATGTAATAATTCTTATAAGAACATATTATCTAATGTTTTTATCTTAATGTGTGACCCAGGAGCAGGGTGACCTTAATCCAGCCATTCCACTTGACAATCCAGAACTTTAATCACTTACGAAAGTGTGCCTTTAAGCATCTTCTGAGGTTTTCTTTTCCAAGAAATGCGCCTGTATCTAGTAACACAGATGAAATAAACTATAATGAATGCAGACGAGCTCTTTAATTAACAAAGTATAATGAAAAGTTTAGTGACATAAATCTTATTCTGCACAGGCATTACATGCACACTGCAAATTTAACAGGAAATGCATAAGGGTAAAGAGCTTCAAGCTCAAGTTCAGTAAAAACCTTGGTTAAGAATTTGTCAGGAGTTATCTAGAGGGCATGAGTCTGAAGAAAACAAGAACCTGTAACTTCCAGCTGGGTACTTACTGAAAGCAAGCAAAGTGGACTTCCAGAACTTCTGGTATTCTCCATCTTAAAACTCATGCACAAACCTAACTTTTTCTGCCTGCAGAAGGCTGCTGGAATTAAATTCCACAGAAGCATTCAAATATATCTCTAACCAGCATCTAGTAACTGAAAACTCAAAATCAGCTTTTCAGCATGTAACAGTGAATTTTGGGCAATGGGACCGGCTCAGGCCAAAAAAGTTTCAATAACCTTTACTACCCAACACTGGGCCCTTAGTTTATGGACTTCAGCCATTCTCAGAGCGTGCGTTTGCTTACATTTTCAAAGCTGACTAGTATTTTCAATTTCACATGGAAAAACTGTAACCTGCACCTGGATTATCTTGTATCTGAAAAGAATGCTTAAGGACTCTGGTATCTTAAAATTCAGGTATTAACAACATTCAAAGTAGTAAGCACATGGTCAGGTTTTTACAGGAACTGTACAGTGACACTGTTCCACACGGACGTACAGTTGTCTCAGGTGCACCAGAGACAAAAGCTAAATAAAGGGGGAACCTAGTAGCCAACCACTTAAGAAAGTTAGTGTCTTTATAGATTTAGGCTGTCTTCAAGTGCTTGCAACTCCAAGAGATCCACTCAAACAACTGTAGTTTTAACAGTACTCGTTACAGGTTTCATAGAGTCTGCTCTGTCACAAAAAAGATTGTCCAGTGATCACTCTACTAAAACATCCCATATTCTTCTGTCACATGGGGCAGTTTTGATGCCATCAGTGATGTTTTTTAGCCATGTATCAGTAACTGTTGAATGTCCAAGATATTTCCAGTCCTGAACCATGAAACTCCTCAAACAATCCATTATATTAAGAGGGTAAGAAGGCAAATATCTTTAAGCAGAGACTGCACATCTACAAGGTTTACAGGCTCCTTCTCACATATCTACAGCAGACTATTTCTGAAGTGTGGGCTTTACTATACTCTCTCCACATTTAACTGAGGTTTTTACATATATACTCTGCAGTCATAAAAACTCTTTGTTCATATTGGTTTTTCTCCAGTACTCCTGCAAGTTTTCACCCAACTCTCTCCTCCTTATTGCTTCTGGCATTTTTAGCAGAGATCCTGCATTACAATAATACAAACCAAACAGCAACACCTATCAGTGTCATACAAAAACTAACTACAATATAGATTTACTTTCCTAAATGGGAAATAACTTCTATCTTGCTTGAAAACAAATACCAAAGAAACCCGGGGTCACCATCAGATATAAAAAAGAAACCCTACGTCAGCCTTACTAGTGCTTTTTGTCCTGATTTGGGTTTCATGGCTCGCTGCTAAAAATAAACAGGTGCAAATGACAGACCATTCCCTCATTTCAAGAAGGAGAATTTACTCACCAATTAAAAAGAAAAAAAAAAAAAAAAAGATAAAATCATTGCTCCGCCTTTGTTCCCTCTTTAGAGAAACACATGAGTACGTGAATTATCTGGACAACCAAATTCTCTGACAGGCTCTAGATGCATATTCTAGACCCAAAACAGAATACAGACAGACCACAACATTTCTTAACACAGTAACCAAAGAAGTTCTTAGTGTCTGGAGAATATGGTCCAAATTAGACTCAGTTCTGCCAATTTCTTGCCACAAGATGCACATTTCAAAGCAGCCTACAAGAATATTGGAAGATATGATGCCACCAAAATCCCAGCAACGAGGTGACACAAACTAGTCTTTGTATAAGAGAATATGCTCCCTTTTGACTGCTTATGTGTGTTATACAACAGCTAATGACCTGCATTGGACTCAAGGAAAAAGGCAGTCATAACACTGGATAGTATCAAATGATTTACTCTCAATAAACCGTATTTTAAGTAAGAATCACAGTCTCACAGACACTCCCACAGTCTCAAAAGAAAGCATACAGCAAAAAGAATTCCTAGGTAAGGAAAAACATGGAAGCTTCCATATTCTAAAAAAGGCTTTTCTACAACTTCAGTTACAACCAAAGAGTTTGATCGTACCACAGTGTGAAAGTTTGGCATGCTATAAAAAGCCACACAACATAGGAAGAAATTACAGAATCTTGTTGCTGACAGGGTCTGCAATTACACATCAATCTCAGTATAAACACCACAATAAATGTACATTAGTCATCTTTGTACTCAATCAACAAGACTCACTTTCTCTGGGAAGACATTGATACTTTTCCTGAAGTTCTGTACCTAAAATTAAGCACAAAAGCCTACATTCGCGAAAAAACAAGAGGGTTTTACACCTTTTCTACAAAACTATTTGTGGAGTGTATAGGTGATACCAACATATTTTACCTTTTGGTCTGAAATAAATACAATCCAAAATAGATTCCAGTGTACAAGATTAGTACACAAAAACAACTGAAAGTCAAGAGCTGCAAGAAAAGACTTCTTGACTTTATCAGAAGATCATGGTGAAGGCAGCTATGCTCAGTATCAACTAATGACTTCAGGGAGTTCAGGTCTGCACCTCTTCCAAGTTAAACTTGTTAAAAAGCAGTTCATGTTTTGAAGATTATTTATTCCTTTATTACTGAGATACAGAAAAAAATTATTAATTTAGATATGGTAGTTTCTTCTTGGATGCAACTCTAAATCTCATTAAAGGAACATTTGCTCATTAACTTCTAGCTGGAAGGTAAAGTTAGAGCAAGATTTCTTTTCTTTTGCCATGCTAAGGAGACTTCTAATTAAGTAAATAAAAGTTCATGGTGTCTTCTGGATACTCTTTGGGATTATTTGATTCTTTCATTTAAAAAAAATAAAAGCAAGCACGTCAAAATATAAAGCTGCACAGAGATCCTCAGCAGCATAGAAAGAGTCATCCATCCCTGTGCTGATTAGATGAGAAGGGTCAAGTACCTCCCGTATGATGGTATGGGCTTCTATAGCAAAGGCAACTGAAGTTCAGCAACAGTGGTGCCAGCGAGAGCAAATGGCTATCTGCAGCTTGTGAGGACACCTGTAATGAAGAACTGGATATTATCTCAAGCTTCCATAATCAACAACAAAAATCTAAAAACCACACCAAAAAGCCCCCAACAACCAACTACATTTTTACATAATTTTCCAGTTAAATAATTAGGAGTAGAGATTTAATTAACAGCTTTTAAAGAAGAGAACCCTCTCATAATTTCCATCTGTACTATTGATATCAACATTTGATCACATTTCATCATGGAAAATCCTCATCTAGTTGTCAGTATAGGCCTTGCATGAGGTGTGTTCTGCATGTAAGGGTTTGTGCAGTTCTTTATAATATAGAAATACTAATTTTCTAAGAGTTTCCAGATTAATTTTAAAAAGTACATGTACTAAACTATCTGAAATAAATTATTTGAATGTGTGACTCTCAAGTGCACAGTGTGACTCTTGGGGATGTCCTGTGCAGGACTAAGAGCTGGATTTCATGAACCCTGTGGGTCCCTTCCAACTCAGCGCATTCTGTGATTCTGGAAGTAAATACACATGCCATAAAATACAGCCTTAAAGTTGGCTGCAATTTCTTAGAGGTTACGTAATGCTCTTCCAGGTTCCTAATGCTTAAGTAATACATACAAAACTGTATAAAGTACTCTCTTTTCACCTATGCTTCTTTGCTTTGCCTTCAGTTCGTTTAGGTTCTTTAAATAATAAAGACAATCATACCCAAGAATGCTAAATTGCATTAGTAGCTTTACAGCAACAATTTTACAAGAAGATGGTTTCAGTAAACTTCTGCAATCATATAATAAAAACTCATTCACAGGCCTACCAAACCTACTATCAGGTAAGTTTTGAGTATAACATGAATTCACTATGTTGGGAATTTTGGCACGCAGTCTGATCATATGTGACCTGAAGATTCCAGAACGCTCCTCACGCTACAGAGCTACTTGTTACCAGCTTCATCAAAGAATGACAATTACTTCCCTTCTATGATTTCTTCAAACTGCTTCTCTAAAATAAAAAACTTAACTGCTCCAGCTGAAGATTTCTCACCCCAGATTTCTGCCTGAAGCAGATGGGGTTTGGACAGCTTCAGCTGAAAATGTTTACAATTTTCCAAGCAAAATAAAGCTGGGAAGAGTCTGTGCTAGGAAACTCAATTGTTCTATGAATAGGCTTAGCACTCCCATTCTTGAGGGAAAGACTTCACAAGTATTGCTTTTCTAGCCTTCAGGAAATTCACCCAAGTTGTAAATATTAAGAAGGACTTAAACATACAATTTACAAACCTGAAGTCTGCAAGCTTAAACTCACATGAGATTCCATCCACTACTCATGTGTCAGCCCAGGTCACCCAGAAGCTAGAGGTCTCGTATAATAAAGGCATGCCCTATTGCCAGATTTTTAACTGTGTGTTTTACTGAAACTACTTTACCACAAGCACGTTCTCATGCAAAGCTAAAGCTCCTCTACTCCTCTTACCCCTCTAGTGTTTCAGTTAAATTTTACAGAAACAAAACTCTAAATACTTGGACATTACGGCATGGGTCTGACAGACTAGACTTTAAATATTCAACTTGCGCAGCTAAGTAACATGATGCATACTACCCTACTTGTTTGTGCACAAAAGCAGAGCTGAATTTCTTCTAGTGAAGTAGGCCTGATTTGCAGCAACTTTCACCTCAAGTAAATAAATAGCTTCAATATTCTCACCTCCTCCTGCTGACTTCAGTCTCCCATGAAACAGGTTAGGAGTGGTTTCCTCACCAACAAGATTAATGACTTCAAAAGTTGTTTCAGTCACTGCCTCCTACATAATATTGGCAAAGAAACCTTTGGGCTCCAATGCCTTTTTTCTCCTATTTTGGTAAGAACTATGGAAAAGATACTGAGATAATGGGATTTTTTAACAATAGACATTTAGAAATTTCCACCAAATTCAAATTTGAACAGGGTGGGATGGGATGATGAGAGAAGCCAACAAAAGACATTAGTTCTTATCTTCCACAAACAGTCGATATTGCTGAAATACAACAGTGTGCATGTTTAGTTATATGAAAAACAGAAGTAGGTACTAATACCCTTACAGTCTTACAGAAAACCTTAAGTTCTCTGGTATGTTTTCAAATTTAAACTTCCATATATTTTTACTGGTCTATTTTTCCAGTATTGTAACTGAAAGCTGGAAATCCCACAATGTCTGCAACTTGATCCTACAGAAAATCTGCTCTGGTAGGTCAAAATGCCAAGATATCTCCTTCACTTCCACGAATAAACTGAGAACTTCTATTCTCAAGAACGGCTTCACAGGCTTTCCAATTAGGAGAGAGAATATGTTGCTGGAAATCAGATTGTTGTCTTGCTTTTCTGAATTTCTCTAAGAACGAGTTTACTCAGAGTTAACACATAACACAGAAAAATATTAGATGTGAATAGTCTTTGGTGGAGCAAGGTTAAAACATGTTTTATTCCAGCATAAGGAAATATTTGTGGCCCTCTAGGAAAATCCTTCCAGGCAATGATCCACCATCTTTGGGAAAGCAAGAGACATCACTGCAGGTTTCTATGTTCAGTAGACTTCTCCAGCTAACTGCAAAGCACGCTATTGCACCACAGTCAAGAACTATGCATACATTACTATTCTCTTTGCTCTGAAAGTTCCACCTCAACCTAGAACACAGCTTGACTTCTGTGGCTACTAGACAGTCATTCACCTCTGCAGAAATGTGAAACCCCAGAGAGCACAAGATGTCCTGTACATGTTATAGAATAATATTATCTTGGTCAATCTTCAGTGACACATGTGAATGGTAGGTCCTTCCGGCAGTAAAAGAACAGACACCAACCTATTCAACAAAGTAGTACTATTCCTTGCATTCACAAGAAAAAAAACCCAAAACAACAGTAATACAAAGTACTGCATTAATGACAACAGTAGGTTTCCTCCAACAGTTCTAGGTTATTTTAACCCTTAAAAACAGACATGCGAAGTACTGCACACTTAAGTTCTTGCATTTGTCTTTGAAGATCAGACAACAGCAAATTACAGTACAGCACATTAACTACATTAACTGGATACAGACATTCCTTAGAAACTGCAAAATAATTGCTCCAGCTCAAAATCTTAGTTGAAATTGTTCTCTACTGCAAGCTAAGAACATGATGCTGTTGAAATTCAGCCTATAAACAGTGACTCACTTAGGTTTCTACATCCTTATAACCTCACATACCTCCCATTTTTAGGAGGACATTACTTAGCCAGGCTTCCCACCACTTGCAAGATCCAAGGATTTCTGGAAGTTCCCAGAGAGACTACAGTAAGCAGTACTCAGTAGCAGGATCATGGTTTGACTAACAGAATGTACAGATTTAACCATACTGAGCGCTAACCAGATAAAATAAGAAAAGGATTCCGCCTAGATAATATTTTCTACAACACATACAGCAATCTTCAGGGTTTTTTTAAGTTTTCACCTCAGTATACTGCTTTCTGTTCATCTCGCATTTCACTGAAGTGCCCTTTTTTATTCTTAATATTAAAATAAATATTATGTTATCACAGACCTAAGAGAATTTAAGTTATTTCGTTTCATGTTCTCAACATCCAGTTTTACTTGTGCAAGAGCAACCCTTCTGACCTTTTTTCTTATGAGCACCATGGAAACAGAAAAGCAACCCATAATCAAAAAGGAAACTTTAGAATTAATTATGGTAATTACAAGAAAATTAACATTTATGGGGAGTGAAACTATAAAACAGAATTCCCTAACTCTTCAGTGAACATGATCCCAACTGTGTCCTGAACTGGATATACTAAGTACCAAACTCACAAATGCTGCTCATGTAGTCAACCTCAGCTGTAATACTTCACTATCCCGTATTCTCAAGCAAGACATCTGTTAACTAAAATGTTCATGCTAATTGGTCTGGCCACTGCCAGACTACACAGAAAAGCATAGGTCAATACAGGCTCATCTTCCCTGCTTCTCAGATAAAGAATTTGGGGTAAAAACCTCGGGTTTGTCCTACATAAACCTCTATACCCAAAGAGGTATGCTAGCACAGAACAAAGCTAAGCAGGTTACACAACTCCAAGACTCATGTTCCTTGACCTGGCCCTCTCAGAAAAACATGTGATTGTACATAACGTTCCTTATAGACCAGCACTCACAAGTGCTCACTGTCACCAATCTGTAGAACACAAAAATCTAGTCATTTGCTATCGGTTCAAAACCTAGGCTTAGCATCTAGCCACTAATGCTTGCATCGTGGTCAAGAGCTAAGTTTCTATTTCTTAAGTTTTTTCCACGTATTTGTAAAGATACACACTTGACGTCTTCTGAGGCAGAAATCTCACTGCCCTGCATTACTCATCTTAGGTGAACACTTCAACACTCATCTGCTGTAAGATGCATCTTCGGAGTCACTTTCCCTGAAATGTACCACACATCCGGTGCCTTTCGTGTCAGGTAATAGCTATGCTTCACTTTCACAACTCGAGCACTGCGCACACCTCGTAGTTTACGTAACGCAGCTTCAAAGGTTACATCCTTCAGCAAAGTTACAGCCTGAGGCTACCTATTCGGAACAAAATCTTTCTATCACCACAGGGGAGAGGAGGTACCACCTCACGGAACGCTTCCAGCCAGTCACCCCTGCCATACCGGCTTCCCGTGGCGGAGATGAAGCGCCTCTCTGGTCTGCCAGCAGTCGCCCTGATCCCTCTCGGGACGCGCCGGGGCTCACACGTCGAGGACACCACCGCATCACAACTTCTGCCCGCGCGAATTAATCCCGCGCCACCGCCTCTCCCCGCCGCGCCACGTGCGGACCCGGGGCGGCGTTTTCCCTGGAAACCTCTCGCGGTCGGCCCGCTTCCCACCCTGCCCGGCCGGCGGGCATCGCTCCCTCCTTCCCTCCGCATCCCCCGGCTACCCTGTCACTTGGGCAGGATGAAGGCGGGGGCCGAGGGAGGAGCCTCTCGCCGCTCAGGTGGGAAAACAAACACACAAAGGGGTCTCGCCAGGACCCGGAGAGGGGTTTTACTCCCTGGGGTTTTTACCTCATCGGGGAAAAAGGGGGTCCCGGAACATTCTGTCAGGGCGAGCTCCCCGCTGCCCTCCCTTCCCCCCAGGCCCGGGAGTAAACAAAAGCGGGAGCTCATAGAACGGCACATGGGTGGAGACCGGGACCCCCGAGCCGCACAAAGAGCCGGGCCCGAGATTAGGGGAGACCCCCGGGAGTCCGCCTGGATAGGGGAGTTCCCGTCTCACCTGCTTGCCCCGATAGAAGAGGCGCTGGCGGTCGGGGCTCACGCGGAAGGTCTCCTGGATCTTCTCCCGCAAGCACTCGATCTTGGTGAGGCGGCTCAGGTCGTCGATGGTCTGGGTCTGGGTGCCGTCGATGGTGCGGACCTGGATCCACATGGTGCGCGCCCTCCCGCCCGCTCGGCCGGCCGCGGGCAAAGGGTGGTGGGGGGGAGACCCGGGCAGGGGGTGGGAACGGGGTCCCACCGGCGGGTGAGCGCCCGCGGCGTGGGAGGTGCAGGGGAGGGGTCCGGACGCTCCCCCGCTCTTTGTTCGGCCCGGCGGGGCAGGAATTTCAAACCCCGCGGAGCGGGCGCG
>VXAD01000751.1:374247-428383 GCA_013399195.1 Dicrurus megarhynchus | reverse complement strand
CGCGAGGCCTGCGGGGGGGAGGGATTGGCGCGCGCCGGCGGAGCGACCGTTGGTGTCTCCATGGCGGCACGCGCGGCCTTGAGGGCTCTGAGGGCCGTGTGCCCCGGGCTGACGGGCCGGGCAGCGCCGCAGCTTCCGTGGGCAGCCGAGAGAAGGGGGGCCGCTAGAGAAACCGAGGCCCCAGCGCTTCCTAGGACATAAAGCTACATGTAACTCTACCCCAAAGATACATACTAATCCTGCCTGTGGGTGGAAATACGGGGTGAGTCTAGAGAAGGCATGCTCCGTTTACACCCCGAACCTGGTGTGCATTTGGCTCCCTGTATTTTTCTGCATCGGGTAATTCTGCAAATTAACACCAGGCAAATCTGGAGTTACATAGCTGTTGTGGGTTAGCCCTGGTGGTCAGCTGGGCCTCACACATTCCCTTGGTCAGTCTGTCACAGGAAGGTGGAGAACAAAGAAAGAAGGTTAAAAGTGAGAAAATGGCCATCTAAATAAAAGCAGTTTTATAGGTAAAACCAAAAGCTGTGCACACAAAACAAAACGCAGAAGTATTTCAGTACTTAAAATTGACAGGCATGTGCATTTAGCCATTTCCACAAAACCAGAGCTTTGTCATGTGTAAAGGTTTTTAGGAAGACAAGCACCTTAACTCCTAACAACCCGCACTTTCTCCTTACCCGAGCTCTCATTGCTGAGCATGATGCCAAGTGGTCTGGGATGTCACGAGCCTTCTCACTGGGTCCCTTCCTAGCTTGGAGAACTCCTCCAGCCTACTTACTGGCAGTGTCCAATATGGGTTGGACAACTACAGGTCCCAAATATGGGTTCTTTTATCTGGTGTGTAAGAAGCTGACCCATATGAGATATTTGTTTATGTCATGCTTGTGCAGAGGTGACCCCACAAAGCCAGCTACAGTCAGGCTGCATATTTCTACTTTGAAAACACATAAGTACAAGCCTAATTTCTAATTACATGCCTATTTAATAGCTATTGAACTCAAAGAAGGGAAATTTAGGTTAGATATGCAGGAGAAATTCTTTACTGTGGGGGTGATAAGGCAGAATAACAGGTTGCCCAGAGAAGTGGATACTCCATCCCTGGAAGTGTTCAAGGCCAGGTTGGATGAGGCATTGAGGAACCCAGTCTAGTGGAAGGGCCCTTGCCCATCACAGGGAGATTGAAACCAGATGGTCTTTAAAGGCCCTTCCAAACCCAGCCATTCTATGATTTTACAATCTTTTGCCCATTTTGATGTAAAGGTACAATGTATTTTGAATTTATTGCTCATGTTCAGTGTGTGAGGGACTTCAGCTGGAGGTGGGTAGCCTAAGCTTTAGAGGTGTGGTTTTCATGTAATAATGAGCTAAGTTCATCTGAAGGGCATGAGTTTAGTAGATTTTGCTAACTCAAGTAAAATTTATGGTATACTGTCTAAGTTTCCTACTTATCTGAGTCTTTATGGTACTTGTTGTTCTCAATTATCCACTCTGCAAAATCTTTTCCTTAAATCATTCACCATTCATGATTTCTCCCCTTTTGAGACAAATTTCTCAATCTGAATGTGAGACCATTTGAGCCTCATTTGTTTTATCAAAAAACATCTCCTCTTGTTTTCTCTTAAATTCCAAGGGATTTTCCCATGCCAGCAGGTCCCACTGTATCTTTTCTCTTGTAATTAGGGTAGTACCCCTCGTACTGTTCTTCATATTCATAAAATTTGAGAATCATTTAGCGTTGATACTAGCCATCATCATTATTGGGTATGTTCTAGAAAGTACATTTTTACATGCTTCCATATGTATATGTATACACTGTAAGACACAATGTACCAGTACCACCAGTAAAAGGATAAATAATTAACACAATTGTTTCAACAACCCTTTATTTGGTAACCGTGAAGTTAGCCAAGAAAAATCTGCTCCTGTATATTTTGTTTATCTCCTGGGATATCTATACTGCTGATCAATTTTCTCTTCAATTAACTGCAAGTTCTCAAGTAAGTTGAAATAACACGTCCCTTCAAAGTCTTTACACCCATGATTGCAGTAACAAATAGTCGATAGCTGCTCTATTCTCATAGCTTCGTGTACTTGGGCCCTTTCTGCACTTAAGGCAGCTAGGGCCTGTGAGGTAAGGTTTATGCTTTTTACCATATTATATGTGAGTCACTTAAAGAGTGTGGTACCTCATTGCCACCCCTGCTCCTGGGATCAAAAAGGGCAGCGCATTCAGGCTCTGCAGACTAAAAGGAACAACTTCCAGCTCACAGTTCAGATCCATCTGATCTATCTCTCTCCTTGGTCTAGACAGTTCCTTTTAAAATTCTTCATCAAAATCAGCCTTTGGTGGCATAAATGCATGAGCTGCCTGTGACATCTGCCAAAATATACAAATAACTCTGTGGTCGCACATCAAAAACCATCTGACGGGTAGAGCCACATGTGCCTTTGCAGAACTGACCTCATCTGTTACGGCCTAAGGGCACCAGGAGGCTGGTGAGGTTTTTGCAGCTGTTAGTGCAATTTACAAACCTTACACACTTCTCTGCTGGGAAAGATCTCTTCACTTTCAACCCTACTGAGGGGAAAGTTCATTTCATTCTCAACTTAGGGTGGAGAGTTTGGCAGAGAGGAACCTTCTGCAACTCAACAAAGGCAAATGCAGGGTTCTGCACCTGGGGAGAAATAACCCTATGCACCATTGCAGGCTGGGGCTGACCTTCTGGAAAGCAGCTCTGAGGAGAAGGAGCTGGGGATCCTGCTGAACAATTTTTACCAAATATTTTTTTAAAATAAAAACTCCTTAATGCTGTTGTAGCATTAAGAAACAGGCATTCTTTATTCGGCCACATGCACGAAGGGATGTGTCCTCTAAAATATTGTGCAAGCTGAGTACAGGAAAAGCTCCTGTTTATATACTGTATTTTGCATAATATTAATTGATTTTTCCAGAATAAACATACATATGATAATCATTTCCCTGAATTCATTGATATATGTTCCCTCCCCTTTACACTTGTGTTCTTCTGTCCTGGGGATTTCTTTGGTGGTCCCTGGTCATCAGTGACCCCAAAGTCATACCTGACCACTCAGTGAACTGGTAAAAGTTGGCACAACTGGGTTGAATAAGTATTGTGCGGTTCCACAGGCCAGTGGTTTTTGAAGAATAGGCATTATATTAACCCACCAGGTACAAATGATTTTTCATCTGGCAACTTTCCCTCCCTTTGAGGCTTGTGAAGCTTGTCTTCCCTTCAAGCCTTAATAAGCCCCACTTTGCTTTTTTACTAACATCATGTAAGTTCCTTGTGTTGCATGAGAAATCATGTTTTTTAAGCAGCTTAAAGGAAGTATCATAATCACAATTATTAATATGATCACAATTATACTTTGCAAAAGTGAGGCCAGCCAGCCAGTCAGAGAAAATACAAGTCCTTTAAATATGTTATTCAACCAGTTACTTTCTAATCCTGTCCTTAATTGTCTTCTAGATGCAGCAATATTATCCTCTCTATCTGATCATCCCGTTACGGAGTCGCATTTGGAATGTGCCTACAACAACTACTGTTGTTTAAATTCAAGCAAGCACATACTTCATGTTCATGTAACAGCAATAGCTCTAAAGCCAATCTGTTTTGTGTGGTCATTTTAGCTGTGGCTTGCAGCTGTTCATTTATTTCAGCAAAGCCCAACTGAACTGCATTCACTAAAGTTTCCATTTGTAGAGTCAAATTTTGTATGGCTAGTCTGTTCCTAAAGGTAGATAATTGAGGAATAAAGATAGATTCTGAAGTCCATCTCAGTATAGTTTTCATAATGGGCTATTTCCAATTTTCATCAAGTTTAACTTCTCCCCATAGCTGGGTTCCCAATGGTGACTCCTTCCACAAGGGACATAATGTTAATACTCCTAATGTCCACTGTGCTCTTGGTTCTTCTAATGCTAAATGTGTGGTCCAAATTCCATTACTTCCTACCTATCCTGTGGATCCTAATGATTTTAAGATGTCCTGCTGACAGTCTATATCTCTCCAAGTCTCATTGTTGAATAAGACCAGGTGTCATTAAGAAAGGAAAAATAATTTCTACAAACACATCCCAGACATAGAGCCTGGGCCACCGACATGAGCTGCTGTACAAGATTCCTACTTAATGTAAGCATGTATTTGAGTGCAATTCCACTTTTTCTTCCTATTTCTCTATTTCCTGGTATGTTTCCGGATGCTTTAGTTCCATTATCTTACACTTCAATTGTGGTGGTACAATTACCTGCCCACATGAGGTTATTAATTAGCTGCTGAGATTTTCCTTAACTTTTAATGATGGGGCTAACTCCCTGTTCTGATTACTATAATTCGGTTTTTGTTCTAGGAATTTCAACTTTTTGCTAGGTATTAGTGCAAGGATACCTTTTTCAGCAACTTCTTTGGCTGTTTTGTCAGCTAATCAATTCCCTGTATTAACTGGGGAGTTTCCAAACTGATGGGCTTCACAAGTGCATTACAGCCACTTCTTTCAGCTTTTCCACACTCTGTAGCAGTTGACTAATTTCTTTTTTATACTTTGTAGAAGACCCCTGTGTCTATAGCAATCCCTTTTCCTTTCATATGGCTCCATGGGCGTGTGTTATTCCAAAAGTATATTTTAAATCCGTCCATATATTTACCCTTTTACCTTCAGTGATTGCCAGCACTCAGTGTAAAGCCATTAATTCTGCTTTTTGTGCTGATGTGTTATTAAGTAAAGCCTGGACTTCTATTACCCGGGTCAAGGTTACCATTGCATATCCAGCTGCCCATCTTCCATTTCTGCTGCTCCCACCAGTGTATAGCTCCAGTTCTGGGTCCTGGATAGGATTGATATTGAGGTCTGGTCTTAGATTTAACATTGTCCTGCTCCAGTAAGGCAACTTGGTATTTCAGTATCCTGGTAAGAAGGTTCGTAGATCTTGTACAGATCTTGGCTCCAGAATCTGGCAAATGGTTTATTTTTGTCTGCTTCCCAAGCTTTTTGGCTGCGTTTTCCTTGCGACATAACAAAACTAAGATGTATTACTGCTTTGCTTTTTTTCCTGTTTGTGCCATTTTCTTTCATATCATGTATCCAGATTGTCCTAAGAAATTTAACAAACTTACAGTAGCATTGAGGCACTTCCTTCAGTCTTGGCTGCTGGCAGAATATCATCTATACATTGTAGTAAAATTCTGTTCAGATTTTCTTTTTCCAGATTTCCACTTACTTTTGCCAATTCACTGCTAGACATAGTGGGGCTGTTTTGAAGCCCTGGGGTAGCAGAGTCCATGTTAGCTGAACCTTCCACCCAGCATTTGGATTCTCCCACTCAAAAGCAAACAATTGTCCAGCTTTGATCATCCAGGCATCTCAGTTGCCCATACTAGTGGGGTTACAGCATTCTCTACCTCCTCTGGGATTTCTTCTACCTCCCTGGATTCCTGTAACATAAAAATCTTTGTCTCAATGGCTTTTCATTCAGGTGTTTCAATTAGTATTTCCCTGTCCAGGAAAGTTACTTGATTATTCAATTTTCCCAATAAATCTCTTCCCAGCAAGGGTATTGGGCGTTCAGGCTTATACAAAAACGGATGTGTCCCCCACTGTTTTCCTAATTTAAATGGTAACAGTTGTAGAAAAAAAGGCCCGTTCTCTCTCATTCCTCTCACAACACTCACAGGTTCCGAGCTAAGTTTTCCTCTGCATGTATTCAGTACCAAAAAAGGTGCTCCTAAATAAATTTTTTAAATTTACCTTTTCATTCCCCAGGAAGAGTGTAACCAGGGCCTCAGCTGAGGTTGATTCCCCTGGTTCCCTTCAGGGGAATTCTTTATCTTCACTTACAGTCATGAACTTGATGATTTGAAGATCTATGACTGATCTGACTAATTTCCCCTGGCCTGGGGACACTCCCTTTTCCAATGTGCCCTTTCTTTACAAACTGCCAAAGTATACTTCAGCCACTAATTATTACAATACTCAACCAATTGTTTCCAAGTGAGCAGGGTTTTTGAGCCAGTGTCTTTTGAAAAATAAGTATTGTATTAACCCATTAGGTGCAAACGGTTTTTTGTCTCTCAATACAAGCTGTCCATGACCCAGCAGGTGTGTCCTTGTGGCCAAGAAGGCCAATGCTATCCTGGGGTGCATTAGGAAGAGCACTCCCAGCAGGTTGAGGGAGGTGATCCTACCCCTCTACTAAGCCCTGGGAAAGCTGCATCTGGAGTGCTGTGTCCAGTTCTGAGCTCCTCAATACAAGAGAGATATGGAGCTCCTGGAGCAGGTCCAGTGAAGTGTGACAAAGATGATTAAGGGGCTGGAGCAACTCTTTTATGAGAAAAGGTTGAAAGAGCTGGGTATATTTGTCCTGGAAAAGAGACAACTGAGAGGAGACATCATCAATATCTGTAAGTATCTGAAGGGGAGGTGCCAAGAAGATGGAGCCAGGAGCTTGTCAGTGATGCCAAGCAATAGGACAAGAGGTCATGTGCAGGAACTGGTGCACAGAATGTTCCATCTGAATTTGAGGTAGAACTTCTGTGTTGTGTGATTGACCACTCACTAGAGAAGATTGCCAAGAGAGGTTTTGTAGTCTCCCTCACTGGCAATGTTCAAGAACCATCTGGACACACTCCTGTACCATGTGGTCTAGGATAGTCTACTAGAGCACAGAGGCTGGACCAGATGCCCCACTGTGGTCCCTCCCAACCTGACCCATTCTCTGATTCTGTAAACGGCTCAAAACCTTTATATGCTTTCAGTTTGATCAGACATTGTTTTATCATCACCAAGTCTGCTCCTGGTTTGACTTCTACTTTTAAGGGGAGTCATGTTGTTTGCTTTAGCTGGTTTCTTTGAGTCTCACACCAGAGGACTTACTGTATTCAATATCAACCCCTGGATGTCATTCTCAGGTTCTTCTGAGGTCTGATTCATCAGCAGGCAGGTTCAAGCCTTCAATGCCTTTTCTTGTGGGTTGTATAGCTATACAGTGTTTTCAAAAAAATGTTATTTGAGCATTTAACTTGCATTAGTAAATCTCATCTTAACAATGGAAGGGGATATTCTGGCATACATAGAAACCAATTAGTCAGTTTAGTATCTTCAATTGTACACTTAATGAGTTGGAGGAATGGGTGCAAAGCTCTTCTGTCCATTGTCCCAGCAACTGGTATTTTAACTTTGCTTAGCAGACCCTTACAGATAATTATTACTGAACATGTTACCCCTCTACAAATCAAATACCTCATTTCATTCCCCGGTTTTACTGTAACTAGGGTATCTGCTGGAGATGCCTTGATATTTTCCCGCAGTCATACTCATTGTCAAAAAATCCTCCAATATCACAACGTTTACATCTTCTAATTAACCCTTCCTGCCTATAAATAGTGCAAAGATTTAGGGCAAAGGCAGGGCAGAAGCCTCTTTCAGACCTCTACCTAAATGCTCGTTTCACCTTTTCTAATAACATTCTCTTTTCTTTACAGTAAAAAGGGATTCAATATAGCTTACATATCCCCTCCGTTAGAGTTATGAGTCAGTACCATAATGTCCAAAAACTTCCTTCAAGATTCTCTTGGTAGGAACCAAAGATGGTTTGCAGTTCAACAAATCTGAAATATTAAAAGGGACACATGTAAAAGACTGGCGGACCCTCTGCTTCCATTGCTTGGTTGCAAAGTGACTGTTTCACTGGCTGGGACTGAGTCTGACCTGAGTCTGGTGCACAACAGGACTAAAATCCTCACCACCTCTCATACGCTCTTTATTTTGATATATATCCTCTTTATCCGTCCCTGCCCCAATGTTATGTATGGTGGAAAGGAGGAAACTAATGCTTACACGTTTCAGTTCCTCCATTCCGCAACATACTTGCTGGTTTTCCTCCTCAATACATGGCATCAACATCAACATATCTCATCGCATTTTACACTTTTCAGAATATAACCCAGAGAGCTACAGGAGGAAAAAAAGCTAATTATTTAGAAAAAAATAATGTCCTCTTTGGGCAATGGTGGTGCTGATGAGAAAATTAGGTAATGCTAAAGGGCAAACTGAATGAGTAGCACAAGTATGTATGAGGGACAGGGGTGACAGTAGACCAAGAATTATTACAATTGGTACAGCAAGGAAAGGAGTCGAGAATAAGAAAGTAAAACATGGGAGAAGTGAGTAAAGTGCAAAGATCTAATTGGAGGCACACTCAAGAAATTAGTGACAAAAAAGCATAGAGTTGCATAGAAAAGAAAAATTTGACATGGTCTTTTATGAGATAAGACAAAACTAGTTTTCTTAGAAGAAAACTGTAGAACAAGAGTGAGAAATAAAATGGAACTTAAATAAATTGAGAATGACACAATGATAAGCGTGATTTTGTTTTAAAGCTGAGATCTTTCATGATGGAGTGTTCAAAAGAAAACCATGATGCATTTTTTTTGGTTTTTGAGATAAAATACTCAAAGGTTTAAAATCATGGGATGAAAAATGGGAACTATTAGAACAGGATCTTTGCATACGTAGGAATTTTCATAGCTTTCCATGGGTAGGTTGCTTTAGCATGAAAATAAAGATAGCTGGTCACTTGAGATTATGTTTGTACTGGTATTTGAAATGCTGCCTGAATTCTTAAAAGCACTTTAGATTGTTTTGCATATTTTATAGTTGCCAGTAGGAAATCTCTGTAATGACCTTAATGTGGATAAAGTAATGGGTCAGCAGAAGAAGTGAGCAATTAACTTGACAAAGAGACAAATGTACAGGACATGTGAGGAGAGGGTGGAAGAACAGAAGCATCATACCAAGCAAAAAAAATAGAAAGAAGCCACTGGAAGAGGAAAATATGAGCCACAGTTTTAAGACGGAGCTATGCAAGGGAAGAAGTAAGCTTAGAAGGAAAAGACAGGAAATTTTTTTAAGGACTTATTTTTCTAGACAGCCTTGTAATGACTTGCAGGCAATGTAATAACCAATGCTGATGTTTCGTTATTATCGGATGTGCTGGTGTGTGTTCTAGGAAAAGGGAAGAAAAGAAGAAAATTGAAACTGTCCTTCTACTGAGCTTAGCAGAAATGTGTCACTTAACACCCATGAAGTCAATGTGACTATTCCAGCATGGAAAGAAGAGACAAAACCAGGATGGCTGACTTCATTAACCTAGTTTAAACTTAATGAAAAGAACAAAAGCAAATGAAGTATAATTGTTACAGATAATGCTGTAAGTGTGCATAAGAATGGTATCCTATATGTAGAGTTGACTGTGTTTTCCATCCTGTCGGGTGAGTTATGAAAGACAGCAAAGTTGTGACAGTAAGAGTTCATAACATAAATATTTCTATTTGATTATAATGGGAACAGAACTCCTAACAACTCTGTCTCATTAAAAATGATATCTGTAGCAATGTTTCTTCCACCGGAAGGGTTGAGGCAAAAGTTGCTAGCACAAGTGTTGGCTCTGTGACAACCGGAATGAGAAGCTTACACTAAGCAGGGTAAGAGTTAAATGCAACAGAGCAGTGAGTGTTTTGCTGTGATTATAACTAATAAAAGTTATTTTTATTTACAGTGAGAAGGGTCCCTGTCCTGAGGACGATACAACCTGAAGCATGCCAGTTTCTTTAGTACATTGTACCTGTTCATGGAGTGGTGTACTTAAAGCTCAGGGAAGTAAAGTAAGCCTTAAATTTACTTTCCGCAATCTGTATTTATGTAACTGCATACCATTTTTACTGTGAAAAAGAGAAAGGAAGTAAGAAGACTACATCATTCTAGTAAGTCCCTTCCAGATCTGATTCAGAAGTTCACATTGTTTCTTCAGAGATCTCTGTTGTTTCTAGCAAACTTGCTTTAAGGATTTAACTCAGTATACACTTTTGTCTGTCAAAAGCTTGTTAATTCCTGATAGTAAAGTTGTCAACCTTAATTATTTCAGATGCCGGTAATATTTGCAGTGAAAATTAACATTTCATAAGATGACAATCTCTGCTCTGTATATGATTTAGGACCTTTTTCTTGGTTTGGATTGTTCACATCAGTTTAGGTATCAATATGATATATTGCAGCATATAGGAGTCTTTCATTTTTTAATGGAAAGGCAGTGATTTTATGAAGAATTATGGTTTCATAATTGTGTTTCAAATTTTACATTATTGAAATGGCTGAGACATTACATTTTTTTTCAAGTTTTTGTTTATTAATTCTGTGATATTTTGGCCAGATCTCATCATATTGCATTCTCTACATTCATCTTTCTAAAAAGATGCTTAACTTAAGAGCAAAACTATTGTGTTGAGTATAGCATTCATAGTTACGTAGTTTATAGTTTTCAAATAAAGAAATATTTTATGTGTATCATAAAACCAGTCTTCTCTAGCAAGACAAATGTTAAATTATTTAATAACTACTTGAGAAATTTAAATGGCAAGTAGGGCTGTTAATGCTTAGGTGGTCAACTGGGGGTTTTGAGGTATTAGAAATGGACATGCAACTCATCATGTAAGCATAGAAGTTAGAAAATTGAGAGTAAAACTGGTCAATATTGCTCACATTTTGTTATGTAGAAGGAAAGGTGCATATCTACTCTATGTGGTGGTGTCCATTCTTTCTCTGACTCAGAAATTATGGTCTCTGTAAGTCTGAACCTCTGTTATTTTTGAAATTATCTGAAAGGATGACATACATGGGGCCATTTAGAGCTTTCCACAGTACCATTGTCTTTTTTGCATGTGGGTGTTTCTGTGTAAAAGACAGAGTGGTGTAAACACAGTCTTGTTGTAGAGTTGTATCCAGTCCTCAAAATTTGTCTTAATCAGGAGTACAAGCCACTTTTCGTTTAAAAATCTCCAGATAATTTGGAGCCTTACTACCTAAGATACCACCATTTCTTTACCAAGTCATCACTGTAGGACTGAAAATTTCCCATGATCTCACCACACAAGCCAGCACTGTGCCCAGGTGGCCAAGAAGGCCAGTGGCATCCTGGCTTGTGGCCAGCAGAACCAGGGCCCTTACCATCCCTCTGTACTCAGCACTGGTGAGGCCACACCCCAAATTCTCTGTTCAGTTTTTGGCCCCTCACTACAGCAAAGAAATTGAGGTGCTGAAGCATGTCCAGAGAAGGGCAACAAGGCTGGTGAGGTGTCTGGAGGGTAAGTCCTATGAGGAGTGGCTGAGGGAGTTGAGGTTGTTTAGCCTGAGGAATAGGAAGCTGAGGGGGGATGTTATCACTTTCTACAATTTCCTGAAAGGAGCTTATAGCCAGGTGGGGGTCACTTTCTTCTCCCAGGTAACAGGATAAGTGACAGGATAAAAGAAAATAGCCTCAGGATGCAAAGGAGGAGTTTAGACTGGATATTAGGAAATGCATGGATGTGACAGTTAGGGATGTGGTTTAGTGGTGAATATGGCAGTGCCAGGTTAACAGTTGGACTTGATAGTCGTAGAGGTCTTTTTCAACCTAAACAATTCTGTAAACTTACCTCATCAACTGAAGTAATTTCAAGTTCCAGTTCTTCTCCAAACTCAGTACAATGGCATCATGTTTTACCAAACACAGCAATTTCTTGTGTTTCAGGTATGACTGGAGGTCAACAGTGTCTGGTCAGCAAAACCAACAGTATGAACCCTAACTCTTAGAACAGCTCCTGGTAAACAGCACTAAGACTAGCTCATCATTCCTAAAGCTTATTCCCAGATTAATATAACTATAATCCTAGTACATCAGAATCTGCAAGTGCAAAGACTAGAAATAGCACATCAGGACACTAGTTTCAGATCTCAACCTAGGTGCAATGACATGTCTCCATGATTTATAAGTATTAGTATGGGTTACAGCAGTCTATTTCTAGGTCTTTCACTAGCTCAACAATGCCAGCTAATCCTCCCTGAAACCATAGCCCAGCAGAGCCCTCTTCCAGTCTTTCAGCCATAGCAGATCCAGCCTTTACTGTAGAACATCATCCTTTGCTACCCTTCCAAACTGAAATGCTAACCTAATTTTACTGTTTAATTAAAGACAATTTCTTCTTTTGTGTCTGTTTAACCCAGGAGTAAAGGTTCTGGGTTTGCAATTGTGTTAGTATATATGTTGACCTCTGAAAATTCATGGAAAAAACCTCTACCTGCTTGACCCCATTAAAAACCAAGAAGAAAGTTGATACTTCTCAAACAAGGTTTTCAGTATTTGCTTAAAAAAGTGAAAGGACCAAATAGGAAAAATGTTTCCAGTAATTATATCTTAATTACAAAAATATTTACTTATGAAAGCTGAAGCAATTAGTCATCAATTAAGGAACACATGCATGCCAAATTTTACTGGGTTTTATTTGCATAATAAAATATATCAACCTTGATCTGCTGAAAATGTATTGATTTGTAAGGGTGTATCTTTTCTTATATAGTGATCTGATTATTAATTAAATGTCAGAGAGAAAAGTATTTCAAAGCTGAAACTGTGTGTACCAAGGCCAGAATTCTTTTTCTTCTCAGCATTATAAGCTCCAGAAAATACAAGCAAAGGAACTAGAATGTCATTCATAATCAAATTGTCACTACAGTATATAGCTTAAGTATGAGAAAATAAACAATAATAAAAATTAAGATGATGCATACTGAAAATTATTAGATGTTGCAAATATGTAAGTAATATAAGGTCAGTTGAAATTACACTATACCTATTCTTATATGTGTTTGGAGATTCATAAAGTCATAGAATGGTTTAGTTGGAAGGAACCTTTAAAAGGTCATTTTAATCCAGCTCCTCCCCTTGTAATGGGCAGGGACACCTTCCACTAGACCAGGTTACTCAGGGCGCCATCCAGCCTGGTCTTTAACACTTCAGAGAATGGGGCATCTACATCTTCTCTTGGCAACCTGTTCCAGTGTCTCACCATCCTCATAATGAAAAATTTCTTCTTTATTTCCAGTCTGAATCTACCCTCCTTTAAGTCATTATCTCTTGTTCTATTTCTACAGGCTGTGCTATAAAGTTTGTACGCATCTTTCTTATAGGCCTCCTTTTATTTAAGGCCCCTTAAGACCAGTTAAGGTCTCCCTGGAGCCTTCTCTTCCCCAGGCTGAACGCTCACTCTGTCAGCCCATCTTCATGAGAGAATTGTTCCAGCCCTCCGATCATCGTGATGGCCTCCTCTGGGACTTGCTCCAACAGTTCCATGTCCTTCCCATGCTGGGACCCCAGAGCTGGATGCAGCACTGCAGGTAGGGACTCACCAGAGCAGAGCAGAGGGGTGGAATCCCTCCCTCACCTGCTGCCCACGCTGCTTTGGATGCAGCCCAGGACACATTTGTCTTTCTGAGTTGCGAGTGCGTATTGCAAGATCGTGTCCAGCCTCTCATCCACCAGCACCCGCAAGTCCTTCTCAGCAGGGCTGCTCTCAGTCCCTTCATCCAACCCAGCCTATGTTGATACTGGAGGCTGTCCCAACCATGGTGCACAACCTTGCATTTGAACTTTTTGAGTATCATGATGTTCTCACGGGCCCATTTCTCAAGTCTGTCCTGTCAAAAGTCCTTCTGTATGGCATCCTGTCTCAGGTTTGTCAACCGTACCACTCAGCTTGGTGTTGTCAATAAACTTGCTGAGGCTGCAGTCAATCTCTTCGTCTATGTCAGAGATAAAGATATGAAACAGTACTGATCCCAGTAAGGACCCCTGAGGGACATCACTTGTTACTGATGTCAGTTGGGACATTGACCACTATTCTCTGGATGAGATCACCCAGTTGGTTCCTTATGGAATGAACAGACCATCCATCAAACCAAATCTTTCCACGTCAGAAAGAAGATGTTGTAGGGGGACCATGTGAAAGGCCTTACAGAAGTTCAGACACATTTCATCCATAGCTCTTCCCTTCCCACTGATGGAGGCACTCCATCATAAGAGACCAGTACATTGTTCTGTCAAGGCTTGTCCTTGTTGAAGCGGTGCTGATTTTCTCAAATCACCTCCTTGTCCTCCATGTGCCTTAGAATGCGCTTGTAGGAGGATCTATTCCGTGATCTTCCCAGGCACGGAGGTGAGGCTGACAGGCTGGTTTTTCCCAGGGTCTTCCTTTCTACCCTTTTAAAAATGGGTGCAATGTTTCCTTTTTTCCAGTTGCCTGGGACTTCACCTGACTGCCATGATGGTTCAAGTATCATGAAGAGTAGTTTGGCTGCTACATCAGCCAGTTTCTTCAGGACTCTGGTCCCATAGACCTATGTACATTCAGGTTCCTCAGGTGGTCACAAGCACCTGATATTCTCTTACAGTAGGAGAGGGTTTTCTTCCCCATTCCCTCCCTTGTGGTCCATCCACTCAATGTGTGTGAAGAGAGATTGCCAGAGAGGACTGAGAAAAAAATTAGTTGAGCATTTCAATTCGTTGAGCCTTCTACTCATCTGTTTTTACCAGCTTTCCAGTCTTGTTTATTGGGGGTGGGGGTTACACTTTCTTTGACCTTCCTCTTCTGGCTGACATGCCTGCAGAAGTATTTATTATTCTTTGTGTCTCTTGCCAGGTTCAGGGCTGGGTCTTTCATGGCTTTAGCTACAAATACTGCTTATCTGAACATTTATATATTATAAAGTCATACAGGAGATTACAATTTTACCCCTTGAACATTATATTATAATTTCATCAAGTACTTTTTAGTGGCAACTAAAGAATTTATCTTTTTAGAAATATTTATATTCCTGACTATCCATCAGAGAAGTGATTCATGAACTATGTGCAACCCAAAACAGCAACGAGCAAGACATTTCTAAATGGTTCACATTTGCTCCTCATTACACAGAAAATGCAGAACATTCTTGTCCCAGGCTATCCTAGGGGCTTGTGAGAAACAAGGCTTTCTTGTGCCAACAGCTTACTGGAATCACTGAACAGCACAAAAGTCTCTGGTTAAACTGCTAGGCCTTTACAATGACAGGTAGGGTAAGTGGGAGTAACCTCACAGCAATGCAATACCTAGCACTTCTGGTGTCAGGTGTAGACCTATGAGTGAAGCATTAAGCTAATTGCACATCATGTGCTAGAATTGGATACCAAAGAAGTACATTCAAAACTGGCAAGATGATGGGTAGTGGGCTATTTAGAATCAGTATGGACAGTCTGTGTCTGTCCTGATCTAGAAGGACAGAAACGATAAGGGAAATCTTAAATTCTGTTTTGCAACTCATACAAGCAGCTCAAAATAGCTATTTCTGGGTAACCACTTAGTCAGTTTGCAATAAATAGATTAGAGTTTTCTTTAACTAACATATCTGTCTAAGGTATTTTATACATACGGTAAGGTATCACTTCCTAAAGGTAATGTAAGTAATTTCTTCCAGCTGCTTAATTGACTTGGTATAAGTGATTGTGATTTTGGTTTGCTGTGATGGCATTCTGAACATCTGTATGTCCTGTGTGATATAAAACTGTCAGCCTTCTGTACACCATGACAGTCATCCCTAATTTCTGGGAAAAAAAAAGATATTTTTATCTCCACAGTGCACACACTTACATAGCTGTTACATTCAACATATGCAGAGTGACATATTCTACATATCAGATAAAAACTATAATGTAAGAAAACAGTTAAGACTGAAAAATACAGTAATGGCTGAATGCTATATGACATTACAATATTGAGTAAAAACATTCTTGGGCATCAGTGGAATTTTATAGAGTAAGGGATTGAGATGATTTTCCAAGAGAATGAATCTGTGACTGGTGACAGAAGTGGTCCATTATCTCCATTGATTTCCTGATGCCTTTATTTTAAAATGTTTTTTAGTTATCTGTATTTAAGGGGATTAGCAGAGAATAAAAAAGGAAGAATTAAGTAATTTCATACTGTTCTATGGGATATAGACTAGAAATCCAAAACATTTTTAGAATTTTATTGGAGGCATTCAGGAATTTTATAATTCATGGTGGTGTTTTTTCACATAATATGTTTTGCAATAAAATCTCTCTAGGAATATTGCTGAAACTGTAAACAAATGGCAAAAGAGAGAAATAAATAGGGCTTTAGCTTTTCAACACAAGATGTGGATTTGAGTTATGCTTTATCCACGATAACTGAAGGCCCTGCCATGTGTTAACTTGTGGAGATCATGCAATCGCAAATTTTACCATCTGCTCTAAAACTATTACATCAGAAAAATTCAGTGTAATCAGCTCTCTGACATGTCACATCTTGCATATATCTAGATCTAATTAAAGAAAGGACTGTTTGTTTTAGGATCAACTTGCTGATAAAAGTAATGTAAATCCTCAACTGTAAACTCAAACTGCTGCAAGGATCGGAGTGTGCTCTGACTGACACCTCTCCTTTTTATTATCCTTGACTCCCCCAAGCTGAGCATTTTCGACGCTTCTCTGTTCCTTAGTCTTCTTTGTCCTGTTGCCTTTACAAGGTTTCTGAGGGAGATGGATTACTCAGGATGACTATGTCTGGCTCTTTCTGTGGTGCATTATAAGAGGATGGAAGAATCCAATCCAACTGTGGTTTTGGCTTTTGTTTGTTTGTTTGTTTGTTTGTTTGCTTTTTCTAGTATACTGTCTGGGTTTGGGGTTTTTTTGGTTTGGATTTTTTTTTAGCTGTTGTATCTAATATTTCAACCATCTTTTACACGCGCAGATTAGCAGCCAATCTTTTGCACAAGAACCTGTTGTTCGATGTTTTGGGAGGACACCTTGCACTTGCAAACTCACAGACCATAAGTGGAGATTCTTTTTCACTTACTGTGAGCAGCTTCCTGAGGCAGTGGAACTCACCTAACCAAGTTGCAACATGGGAATACACTGAGTGCTCAAAGAAGTACAAAACCTGACAGTAGTAAGGGAGCCATCCAGTGGGCTCTTGTGAAACACACAGCTGTGAGGAATTAAAATTAACTAATCTTTGGGGAGTTTCTGTCTTTTTGGTTGCAAGATGTTGGGTGCTGTGCTTTTGTCCAAAACCTGCTTGTACTATCAAATGCTAAATCCTTTACTTTTTGTCTTCATTGTAGAGAACTAATTTTCCCTGAAATGTTAAGTGTTTCTGAAGATCAGGATATGGACCTGCACTTTCTAAATACTCATTTAATTAAACAGTGGACACCAAGCTCCAGGGGTTTTTTTCAGTTTATATAATCAAAAGGGAAATGTACCACATAATAATGAATGAGGCTGGAAGACATTCATTCATCCTTTGCTTTCTATTTTAAATACAGTTTAATCCCAATTGTTTTGATGTTGTGTGTGATATATTAACTGAATTTTAAAAGTTTCCAAATTCTCATTAAAGATTTCTTTAGATACTTTGAAAATATTCTTACAGTTCGTTTACGGATGATTTTTCTATGATTTGTTTACTTACCACAGTAAACTAAAAAGCAATGGAAGTGTTGACTTCTAATGCTTACAGCAGCCCAAGGTCTGCAATCCAGAAAATTTTACTTTATAGCTGAAGGAATAAGGAGAAATCACCAGTCCTTTCTAAACTTGGAGAAGATGTTAGTTGAAAGGAAAATTTTACTTTATAGCTGAAGGAATAAGGAGAAATCACCAGTCCTTTCTAAACTTGGAGAAAATGTTAGTTGAAAGGAAAACTAAGTTTTATCTTTAGTGCAAATAATCAAGCACATAGTAGCTTTTTTTGGTATCATTTTTACTCATGAGAACTTGATCAGGGATCGATCTTCAGTAAAAACACTTGACTTTGTTCCTTGGTAAAGAAAGTCTTAAGTAGTTGTAATGTGAGATATAATCACAAAGTCAGAAAGAGATGCAGCTGAACAACTATTAATTTAAAAAGTAAGAATTCACCACAATACCAGAGAATTCACCACAATACCAGAGATGGATTTCAATTTTTTTTTCCTCCCTGTATGGTATGATACTCTGAGGCATGCTTCTCTTCTGATCACCATTCAAATCTGTCATATAGTACAGAATGCTTTGCTGAAGTTCATCTAACATAACTGTAAGTGTAATTTATTAAGTAAGCCTATTCTTAACTTTTTTCTCTCAGGCAACTCTTTGAACATTGGGAGTTTTTTATTCACACTTTAATAAATGATAAGCAAATCAAATTTTGGATAACGTTTATAAGTAGTCTAGATGCATATGCAAAACCCCCTGAATTTGGCTACATTATGGTATCAAATAATTAATGTAGTTCCACAATGAGAAAAAATATATTGAAATCATGTTCATAAAATGTAATATCATTGTCTTATGAATACAATATGAAATGTAGGTTGTGGTACTTGTTACTTACTGTCTATTTCATATAAAATTTGAGATATTTCAGGATGTTTTAATCACTCTTTTAAATTTGTTTGTTTCTTCTAGTACAGTGTCTGAAAGCCCGTAAGTCTCTTACAAGTCTGAAACAAATGCACATACAAACTTGGAAACTACATATGCAGTAGCTGCAGTAGCTCAGGGTATCATTTCTTAGCGCTGTAGTACACAAAGGATGTCTCTGGCTAACATAGCATTGCAAAGCCCTACATGATTTTGTCAACAATTTCCTCCTGTGAATTTTGCCATATATGTCTATGCAAATTTGTATGTTGGACCAATAAAAGCCCTGGTAAAATTTGTCTTTCTCAGCTTTGGCTCAAAACCAGTCAGAATTCTGTAAAATTGTTGCAATCATGGTTTTTTGCTGTTACAGTTGATTCCTGAACTACTTTGTAAGAACTCCCTTGTCTTAGGAGAAAGTGTTTTCTGCTTGTTGCATTCAAAATATAGTTATTTTGTATTTCAGAGAGAAAGAAAGACTGGATTAGAGAATTCTTTGTATAGTTACACTAGTATTAATAACTCATTTTCATTGAGAATTAAAGCAGTTGAAAATAATGTATTTCAGGAGAATACCTCCTTTTTCAGCCTTTTACTGAATTGTTATTTGGGGGTGGTTGGCTGGTAAGTGGCAGGTGCTGTTCTTAGATGCAGTTTGTTTTCTATTTTTTACATGACCTCCACAATTCACGCTGCTATTTGAAAAAAGGCTTTCAGACCTGTTATAGTGTATACTGCATGACACATTTCCTCATAATTCAAAACAGATGTAAAATGGTTTCTCCTTTTCCATGGTGATTTTATTTCTTGACCTCCTTGATTCTTGTTTTTATGTTTNTGAGGGGAGGGCTGGGGAGAGTAGCTTTGGCTACAAGAATACGGTTTCTTGCCAATGCTGGGCTATTTTTTGTGTTGAGGGAGGAAAGATCAACAAATAGACCTTCTGTATTGATTTCCCAGAGAACTGAGAGGAAGCAAGCAGTCCAAAATGTGTTCTTCCTGAATCTCTTTGCAAAGTTCTGGGGGAGGTGGTGAAGTCTACCTTTAAAATCTAATAACAGAGTTTTTTAAAATGGCAATTTAAGAACATAAAATAGTGAAACTGATAAATAAAGTAAAATGACTGTTCTGACATACACTATATTTCAATAGTATATTTTTACTGCTAGAAATACATCAGAATGCTATAGGATTCACAGCTACTATATGAGCAGCTACGCTATATAAACTAGACTGCTAAATGAGAATGTAAAGCAGTTCCTTCTTCCAGCATCTACAGTAAAAAGGGACATATCTTTCCATCTCGGGTTTCAGTTTTGTCATCATCTTCCCATGCTTCTGCTAAAAATGAAGTCAAATTGATGATTATTTCTTAGACTTTTGGTTATGGGACAGCACAAAGCTATATTTGACTCATTTGTTTGCTGAACGAATCAGTTACTGGCCAATATAAGTCATTTTCATAGCGCACCCTGAGAAAGAGGCACTTTATTTCTGAGATTAAATTTTCAACCTATGAAATCACATTCCAGGTAAGGACCTACTTTCAAAGCAAATTGTTTTCAAAAGGTAAGGTAAAATTCTTTCAGGTTTTACAACTGCTTCTGACCTGCTTCTACAAGGCTTTAGTGCTGTATTTTCATGTTTTGGTCATTTTGTTGTGTTAAAAACCCATTCAAACAGAAGAGCATTCAACTACAGTCTTCACTGTGTAGCTGAAGTGGCAAGGGTTCAAGAAACAGATCAGTTACTAGGAGATCTGAGAAACCATAATTCACAGTAGTCCTAAAGCCTTCTAGAGTCTGCCAACACTAGCAGGTTCCAAACGAAAAACTTGGGAGTCACTGTTTTCCAAATGCCAACTTCTTAGCCCTTCAATCACCCTGGTTCATCAGGCCAAGAAAATTATGCCCTTATTTTTTAATTGTCTCAGGCATTACCAGTGTGCATCACCTTGGTAAAAGTGTGATTGGTGATTTGCCCTATTTAGGACCAAAGTAAGAGTAGAATTAAAAACAGTTGTGTTCTAATACAAGGGGAAGAATAACATTCAAACCCAAGGAAACTGAATGTGGCAGTACCACTGCCTTAAGCAGTACAGCTGTACTTAACTGTTTTAAATGTAGCTGAAATCTACAGTTCAGCAGTAGAATATAGAGGACTGGGAGACAGCTCTTCCATTAAGGACAGCAGAGTTCATTACCACAGTATTTTTACTAGAAATCACTTTGTTAATGTCTTTATTTTCTTTGCGCTGAACACAGAGAGAAACAGTCTAAATGTAAGCAATAAGGTCCTCCTAATCACAGAAAAGGATAGTGCTGTATCCCCCAGGGAGGAGGGGACTGGCTAAAAACCATTACAAGTGCCATTGTTATATCTCAGGTTATAACTGATATTGCAATCTCTCTGTCTTTACCCCCGCCAAAATACCTTCATCAGAATGCCTTCTGTTCTCTTTGACGGTTAAGTAACACATATAGTGGATTTATGTAATAAAATATTAACCATTTATAAATTAACACTTCAGTGCACAGCCAATAACCTCTTTGTTTGCCAAAAGCATATTCCACTCTGATAAGGTGTATAATTGGGTATAATAGTGCAATTATACTAGTATGTCTGTTCTCCTACCAGCACTAGATAAATAGTGGTTCTTCTGTTTTTTGGTGACAATACCACAAAATTGCCCACAAATTAGCTAGTCTGGGTAGAAGTGGGAGAACCACTTTTCAGCAGCCTACTTCATCTTTATTGTTAATAAATGCATAATTATTAGAGCTGTTAAAAGAGTAAACATCTTCATTTGCATTTATTGTGTGATTAAGGGTCTGTAGTCAGAACTTGGACCTCACTGGAATGTTATTCCAAGAGAGTTGGTTTAAATGTCTGTTTAAGGTCAGACATGATAAGAAAGTACAACAAAGGATAGAGAGACTAGGATTTCAGGCAAGAAAGGATAAGGGTTATAGTGTATTTCTTTGTCTGACATGCTCTCTCCTGTGGAGCATTATACTTTTTGTGGATTTTAGTACATTATCAGATTTAAGGGGAAGCATAAGGAATAAAAGTTCTTCTGGGCTAAATGACTAGAAACTGAATGTCTATTTTGTCTCTAATTTCACAACCAGAATTTATTGCTCAGCTGATTCCTTCCATTTTCGTGGTTGTTCTGTACTTACACAGGTGGTTCATAACTCAGCAATCCATGGTAAATTCCTGGCCCTATGAAATTCAATTTGAAAGTCAACTTCAAGTCATATTACTAGGTTTAGGGTAGTGCCAAATGGAAGGTGAAAAATTCTGACAAATATATAGAGATTAATCTTAGTTTGTAAATAAAAAGAGTTCATCATCATGAAGTAAAATAGTGCTTTCAGAAATTGAACTGGACTAAAAGACAAAACAGAACATAGTTATAACATTTGTTTGCCCATAAACATACCACATCCCTACCATGAAGACTACAGGATGGAAGCCCAAGAGGTACACCCTTCGGTGCAAAGCTAAATATACTGTCACTTAGATTTGCAGAAGGTTTATAATAAGGATATGGTGTATTTGTATTTCTAAACTGAAATTTCAAAGCTATCAAAGCCTTAAATGTGTTTTGACTAATCAAGAGGAAAGCTGTGTAAAGTTCAGCTCATTTTTCTGATCTTTGCCACCTATTAGAAACTGATGTAACAGACTTAAGACAATTACATATAGCTTAAATGGTAAACTTAAAGCAAAACCGCGATTAAATGTGTGTAATAAGACAAAGTACATTAATCAACTAGTTGTTTTATAAAAAAACGATTCTTTTTTATGTTTCTTTAAGGAAAATTGTGTCATGGCCTTGAACACATCAGCAGGTTCTAATTGCCATGAGAAGCCTGTAACCCTCTTTCTCTGTATGCCCCCCCTTGTGTAAACTCCTCCCCTCACTGACTGACTTGTTATGTTTCATTAGAATAAACAAAATTACTTTATTTCAGTTTTGAAAAAATCAGCTAAAAGGTCAAAATCGATCCTGATGGACACACACTTCCAAAACACTTTGCTTTGCTTTGGAATTCATCCTCTAAAGTGTTTATTCTCTGATAGATATGGAAAATCTGTTAGAACCTTGCTGTTTACCTGTGAGAATGCACATGGATTTCAGACATAACATGGCGCTTCAATTCTGCATTAGACAGAGACCAGAGGAATGCGTGTAGGAATCTGGAAATCATAAGTTAGAATTATGGATTTGCCTGGTATTGGTTAAGTAATTTTCCTGTCTGTAGTTCGTTTAAAATATACACAATGGACTTTGTATCTACCTTTATTTTATGAAACTGATTCAGAATGTATTATGGAACTGTGAGTGCTATTGCAGGCTATGTCACTGTTTACAATCCCACACCTTCAACCATCTTGCTTATTTAGAATTCTAGCATGAGGAGTAAGTATGGATTTTCACCCAATCAGTATGTTTGGAGCATGATACATATCCAACTATACCTTGGAAAGGTGTGTGTGTATGTATATCTCATACAATGAGAGTTAGGGAGCTAAATTTATAGTTTAAGTACAGTTAAACCACTATTGTCAGAATGATTTTTTCAGTTACCTCTAAAAAAAGTAGATAATACTGAAAACACTGGGCACAGAATGAAGAAGACATTGTAGAACTCTTACAGTAATATAAAGTACCAACAAAGAGATTGCTCAAGGTTGATATTTGAGGATTTATCTCAGTGTCCTCCTGAAAGGAAAATTTCATATGAACAAATGTTTTATTCTCACCCAAAGTATTTATATCCCATTTCCTCCCCAAAGCTTCAAGTTTTCCTGGCATAAATTCCTCTTACAGAATAGAATCACTGGCAGTTATAGAGTAACTGAGGTTGGAAGAGACTTCCAGAAATCATGTAGTCAGCTCTGCTGTTCAAAGCAGGTGGAACACTAACATATTACTCATTGCTTGTGATGAACATCATCACTTTTTGGCTAATTCATGGCTGACCTGGAAATCCATCTGATCATCAGTAACCAATCTTAGAGTTCTTTTCATCTAATGCAAGAACTGAGATTTGTGCTGTATCCAGGTTACACCATAAACTCCAGTTTCAACAACTGTATTGGGCTTGCATGGCCTGGTTTTGGTAGTGGGGGAAGGATGTGTATGTGTGTTTGTGTGGACTACAGGGCTGGCTTCTGTGAGAAGCTGCTGGAAGCTTCTTCCATGCTCAGCAGAGCCAGTCCCTGGTGGCTCCAAAGACTGACGTGCATCTGGCCAAGGCTGGACCAACTAGAAATGGTGGTAATGCCTCTGTGATAACAGATTTAAGAAGAAATAAAACCAAAAAAAAATTGCACAATTTCTGTATTAGCCAGAAAAGAGCAGAGTAAAAACATGTGAGAACAACTCTGCGGACACTGAGGTTAGTGGTACTAACTGTTGTATCTATTAGTCAGATGCACCGCAAACATCACTGGTGGCCATTGCTCAAGCAGAAATGGGGAAGTGGGGGCACACCATCACATGCAGACATAGCCTTGAAAATGCCGAATTGAGGGGAAAATTTTCTTTCCTTGACCTGCTTGTCTATGCCCTTTAGTCATCCCAGACACAGGAGATCTAGGCTCTATGTCATCTGGAAATTAATAGCAAGGTTTGGAAAAAGAAATATGTATTTTGTTTTCAGCTAATGGGAACTTTTTATAGCTTGCTGATGTAATGAAGTGTGGATAGCAGTTTACAACAAACCACGAGATGGTGCTACAGATGGACGACTTCAAGGAGCTGTACAACAGCAGCTGCTGTTTCTTGTTTCTGGGCACCAGTTAGCCCATGTAATTTGCCAGAAGCAATGAAGGGAGGGGGTGGTAGAGAATCATCTTCTCTGCAGTCTCTTTGTATAAACAGGGAATCTGAGGACTCATTTTTAACCACGCAAACTATTGGTTAGACAAATTATGGACAAGCAGAATCAAAACCAAAATGACACTTAAAATAATGTCTGTTTATACACATCTTCAAAATTCATGCCTTCTATATGTAAAAGTAGCAACACTCAAGGCAGAGTACTCTTCTGTTTAAATCAGCTGGGAATTACAAGATACACGTGTGTTGTATTTACTGTAATGGCACCCTGACCACACCATCCTATTTAGGAAAAAAGAACCCTTGACACCAGATTGTGAGTGATTGCAAGGTGAGAACTTAACACCAGGGAAGAGGCATAAATGAGTCCATCTACTGAAGTGTTGCATTACTGAAGATCCTCAACTGAAACGGTATAATTTGTATTGCTTACAAGTTTTAGCAGTATTGCAATTGCGCCAACCTGAGATTGTAGTGTTCTGTTTAGACTGTAGAGACATGCAGTAGACAATTTCCAACTCCAATTTGTAGTTCTTTTGGCTCCCTATAATGAAGGTGCTGCATAACACAGAGAAGGATCACCTACTTTACAGTTATTGTAGTTCTTTTCACAGGTTTTATTGTAGTAAGTCACGAATATGGTCAAAATACTGGAAGTTATATATGAAGAATACTTGCATTACATTGGCCTACAGCAAACAAAATGCAGTACTTTCTTTAAGGCACAGCTTTAGAAGGGCAGAAATACAAGAGAAAAATATCAGTATTATTATTTATTAATTATCACATCTTCTAAATAAAAGCTAAAGAATATCATTGTTGGTTTTGACAGCAAAAGAGTAATTAAATTTCATATTCAAATGTTAGACACTTTTTTTTAGACATGTTAGACACGTGGATTTTTTTTTATTGTAAAGTGTTAGAAACTATATTTTTCTAAAAGACTAATGGGCTTTCATTTTCTATTTTAAAATAAAATTTCTAGATGATTTCCACCTCACATAATAAAAATTTATCTGCCACTCACTAGACACTTAGATTAGTGGGAATTGGAAAATGTCAGTTTGAAGGGATTTTATGATCAAAATAAGACTCCAGCAAAGATTAGGATAGAGAATTTTGTAACTTGCTTTACTATGTACATTTAGAGTTAAAAAGATGTCTGATTTTATTATGTTTTATGGGAAAAGAAGTAAAATTATGTTACTATCTTAGATACCAAATCTGAAATTTTACAAAATTACCACAGCTTTTTTCCATAAGGGCTTTTTTTTCCTTGAATTGTTAAAAAAATTAAGATGGTAGATGGTAAAAGTACAAAATTCTCCATATAACCATAATTTAAATTTTAACTATAAAACAGATTCAAATTTAACTGAGGTAAATGATACTTTTGTGGTGATATCAGCAGTGCTGATTTCATTAATTTGCTTTGTACAAGCTTTATGGTGTCTTGTCATCTTTTCATCAACTTGCCATCTAGCACATTCTGTAATTTAGTGAGGTGATTACACTACCATTAATAAATGTATGACTATGAAGTGTTAGTGTATCAGATAGCGAAATTAATGTACCTACTACATGACTGAATCTATTTCTTGTAGGCTAAAATAACTTGATTCTAGAGTAATAAATGCTGAAATTAATATCTAGAGTTTTGGGGGTTTTTTCTTCACACTAATTTTAATGAACTCTTGGCAGGTCCAGAAGTTGTAAATATTATTTAGAAAATACTTAAAAGCTCTCTTCAGTCCACATTATAATCAACATAGTGATTTGCACTATTTGAAGAATACAACAAGCAAGCCATGAAATCTTTTAAGATCTCACAGACTTTTGGAGTTTAGTCTACAGCAGAAAACTACCTTATTGCAATGTTCTTTGGTGTGACTGGCTGACTGACATTAGGATTCCTATTTCAGATGTGCATTTTTGTTATATTTATATAGGACAGTTCCTGTCAGTGTGGTGTTATCTTGTAGCCTGTTTTGCTGCAACTAAGCAGAAGCCTCTTGGCATAGGTGCATCATGTCTACCATTTATACACATAGAGTCTCAAATGACTTGCATCACAGAAAATTGCCACTAAATCACAGTGGCATTCCATGTACAGCTGTGAAGAACCAGATCTTTAACACCTAGTGATCCTGATAATTTTTTTGTTGTTTTCTCATGTATTTCAAATGCATTATGCTTTGCAGGGTATGGTCTGTGGACATTTGTGTCAACATCTTCCATTTGACACTGACAGATCCTGCTGCTCAAAGGCAGATGCTCTTATGTCTCCTCCAGTGTACCCCACATAAGCACCTAGTGTTTATTTTATCCAGTAATTTTGAACATTACTGTTTTTCTGATGTTGCTCTGCATGCTACTTTGCAATGAACATGTGATGGCATTTCCCTGTATGACTCAGAAGTGGAAGCCAATATGAGCAATTTTCTGCTGTGTTCACAGGCATCTCTTAGGATCCGTCAGTTCAATGCGCCTCCCTCCCTCTGCCTGCACATTTTGCATCTGATGCTCTGTGTACTTTTCTTAGAAAGCTGACACACTGGAGAGATGGTGAAATTGCATAATGGAGTATATGGACTGACTTGGAGCTAGCTACAGATGCAGAGAGATCTTCTAAGTTTCAGCATCTTCCCTTATGCTCAGATAGACCCAAGAAACCTTTTCTACCTCTTTCTCGAAGTCAGTCAGTCAGAATATGCATATATGAATTTAACAACTTCTGAATGTTTTCTTGTCAAGTTCAGGTCAGCTTATAAGAGACATTTTTAAAAAGTAAAATGTTACCACATGGAGAGTTAGCTGCACTTTTATGATCATATTAATATATGTTCTTTATTGTTGTCATCTTTGAAATATCCCCTGTATATTTTCCCATACCAGAATATTTTGTTTCCTTAAAAACATAATTGTGTAGGTAAGACACAGAGACTGATCAGTCTGTATGTTTTTCAAACTTAGCCTTCCTCGTTTGCTACTGAAAGTGCAGAAATGAAGGATGTTGGTGACTTAGAAATTACGAAAATGCAAGAATTTAGCTCAAACAGAAATTAGTTGATCTCAAACTTCCTCCTCTTCTTAGGAGCTGTATGGGCACTTAGGCCACTGAAAGGTAGACAAGTTACTTTTCTTGTAAATATGACACCCTAAAGTAAAAATTTTTGTCCTCGTTGGGTTCTTTGTTTTCCAGCTTGCGAATATCAAGTGAGTCGTTGTTCACACACAGATAGTAACTTCTATCTTCATAGCATTGGAACTGCACTGAATCTCCTTGGTAATGCATGATGAAGAAGTCATTATCTTCACTCAGCTATGAAAATACACAAAGTAAAGAACATGTTATATTTCTAATGCCTTTCTATAATGTTAAATGTGACAAAAAGCATGGATGTTGTTGGCTTGTTGTACTTTGTGCTTCTTATGCTTTTCTCTAGTGACTCATATTTACCAATTTTTAAATAAACCTTAGACAACAACTAATCATTTTGGGATAGATTCTGTGATAATTATGAATAAAATAATACTCATCTCCTTCAAAGGACTGAGTAATACCAGACTAACAGATGCATTCCCTTGCTTCACAAAAACACCAGCAGAGTTTCCCCAGTGTCATTACAATAACTTAGGTTTTTCATCTGGTTATTTTCTTACCTTAGGCCTACCCTGTCAATTGCCACTAGCAATAAAATGTCAATCCACAGCTTTTTCTTGCCTCTTTTGAAGTAAAATTAGAATACTACAGTGGAAATTACTCTTTAACAACTATTCTGTTACCTATGGCTTTTCTGTACATCTCTAGATTCCAATGCACTTTTTTAAAAGATACATCTCTGGAGCAATAGCTATTGTCTAGAGAGCTCCTTTGTGTGTGTGTGTGTGTGTGTGTGTGTGTGTGTCTATATGTATGTATTTGGGCTCACTAGGCACCTCAGGGTGAGAATGGAGAAATAGTTACAAAAACACATCATGCCAGAAAGAGGAAGAGTATGTGCTGAAATCTGCAGAAACCGGTAAGCTTGGGGCACCAAAGGGCTGCTGAACCTGCCAGTGGTCTCCACCACACCTCCAGCACCTGCCACAGGTTGTGTAATCCACACCATATCCAAGGAGGGAGTGGCTGCTAGAGCTGGACAAAGATTACAGGGCAGTGTATGTCAACACAGCTCCTGAAACTGGGACACCTAGGTGTGACTGTGCACAGCTGCTTGGAACCTGCTGGAGTGTGGGTGTGAGCCCCTGCTCCTGCCTGTGTGCACTGAGAATGCTGTGTGAATAGTTATCTGCTGCTAATAGTAAGACATTAACTAATAGAAGGTTGAGATTTGTGTTTCCCCCAACTCAAACTCCTGTCAGAGAGCAAGGAATTTACCGTATCTTTTGGGAAAGACTGAACGTATCATAATCAAATTATTTAAACTTTCCTTCTGAGTGACCTCTTTGAACTCTCTCATCCTACCCATGAGACAGTTCTGTAACTTCGGCCAGTCTGGTGTATTGTCATAGCTTAAGGGGACCTCTAAAAGGAAACTGAATGCTTGCGGAAAAGCAGGAGCACATTTAAAGGTACAATCTATGCTGGAGATTACAGTGTTGTCAATAACAACCTTTCCACGGAAGGAGCAATGTGCTCTTTCAGCCAATATGACAACAGGGGATGGAAAGAAAATACCCTGCAGTTTTTGCAGAGTACCCGCAAGAAACTTGAGAACACACCTTCTGTTATCAGCAAAGCTATAATGGGAAGCAGCTAAAACTTTCTGTCCCAATCAAACAAATGTAACAACAGTGTATCTGCAGCTTCAATCCAAAAAGTCCGTTTTTAAAAGTACTATTAAGAAAGTGGAAGAAAATTTGTCTTTGGGAAAGAAATACCTTCTAGGGACTATGAAGGGTAAAAAGTATACATAAATGGAATAAGAATGTTTGCTGAAAGAAAACCTGCAGAAGCAAGGAGATTCATACGTATAATGCAGAAATTCACACTAGAGCAAGGGAGAATCCAATGGGATCTTGTAAATGGAAAGCAAAAATTACATGCTTGCAAAAGCAGATTGAGATCCAGAAATTTAAAAATACCTGCTGTACCTGCACAAAATGATGGAAAATTAGATGGAAAACTATAAGAGGAAAATGATTTGGTGAATGACATTATGTGACTGGAAGAAGGAAGAGGACCTCAAACTAGAAGCATAATGTAACACCGTTAGGGCTGGAGGTGCAGCAGGTCATTGAAGAATAAAATGTTTTGCAAGAAATCATGGCAGAGGTAATTTTCTTTTATGACCTGTAGGGAAGGATGATGAGAGATCCTGGAGAATGTAGTGGACTACTGCCAGATGAAGTTCCTCCTCAGGACAGCTTCTACAGTAGTAGTCAAGATAATTTGCAAATTCCAAGAAAAAAGCTACTGATTTTTAGTTACAATCTGATCATTTGTATTTTCCGTTGTATTAAATGTCAGTCTGTGTATTTTCCATTGCATTAAATGAAGAACCAATTTACAGCTTAGGTTTCACATTTAATGACAAAAACTACACCTTTATTCACGTCCCACAGGTGATTCACAATGCACTTGAAATAGAATACATACGCTCATGTCAGAAAAATGCTACAAATATTGTCTTCACAGGCTAAAGAAAAACATGTCTGTGATGGGAACTACAGAAAGAGATGTGAGAGAGTAGTATAAAGTTTTAAAAGAAATAGACTCAATGTTATATAAAGTCAGATTGAATATGGCACAATGAGCATTACTCCAAGCTAGGTTAAAGTGCTGCACTCTAAACTAGGAAGAAACTAGAAGATTAAAAGGAATGGATTTGAAGGCCAGCTGAAACAGAACTTCTTGTGTTGACACGTTACACAAAGGAGTATAGGCTACACTGCATTTACATTTTGCCTCAGATGAAGCAAGGAAATGAGCACGTGATCAAAGAGACGTGAGTCATACAATGATGATAAGCAAACTAGTAAAACTGAGCTGCTACCTCAATTGCATCAGAGAAGTTATGGACCTTGGAAGGTATTACAAATTAATTATGTGGTTTGTGGCTAAAACAGGGTTGATGACACACCAGTGAAAATTTTGGCTGTTGTTGTGCCGTGCATGCACAACATCACGGGTTTCTCTTTCTGCCCACTCAGCCTCAGTGAATTGGCTGGGATGGGCAAGAGGCTGGAAGGAGACACAGCTGGGACAGCTGTCCCAGAGTGGCCAAGGGGATACTCTATGCCATGTAACATCATGGCCAGTCATAAAGCCTGGTGTAGAGGAAGGAGAATGTGGGGCTGAAGGGATGGGTGTTTTCTTCCAAGAAGGCTACTGCTCAGAGACTGGCTGGGCATTGATCTGTTTATGGGAGGAAATGACTAAGTACTTTCGCATCACTTGTGGTTTTTTCTGACCTCCATATGTTTTACTTTTGAGTTTTTTTCTTGACTCAAGTTTTCTTACTTTTGCTCTTGCTATTCTTTCCCCTGTCCACTGGCAGGGAGTGGGTCTGAGTGAATATCTGGGGCAGGAGCTTGGATGCTGGCTGGAGCCAACACACCTCAGTGCTTTTTTTTACTACAGCTGGTCCTGTTCTGACAAACGGCAGGGCTATGCTTCCAGCCCTGGGTCAGTCGGCTCCAGGTGTATTGGACATCACTCCACTGAAAGTAAACTTTGGCCTGCACACTGCTGCCAAAGGGATCAAGAAAAATGCTTTGGCATTATCAGTTGTAGCATTCACTCTGACACCTTTGATTCCATTCATACTGAAGGTATAGGATCTCTGATACAGCAGCCATCAATGGTGGCGTGACTTTGTTCAGCCCAGAACAGTCCATTTTCACCCTCTATCAGACTTCCACACTGGCCATACGTGACTACTGAAGGGTGAATGAGGTTTGCTGATCACTCCTTGGCTCTTCAATAGATGAATCAACTTTTGGAGCCAAAAAAAGAGAACCCCCTCTAGCTGCATGCTGAGCGACAAGAAGGGCTGTGCCCCCACAGCCTGCTGCCAAGCACAGTAAACATGGCATTGTCACTACTTACAAGGTCAAAACTTCTGAACAAAGATATCGTAGTGGGCCTTACATGCCCGATTTTAACTGTTTAGAGTTTATTTTGGCCTACTTAACTGGAGTAAAGAGTAAGTCTCTGAATAAAGTCTTCCATGACTGCATAGCCTCTGGTGTAATCTCTCTTATTTAGCTTCATCAAACTACTCAGTAAAATAGAGAGGACTATAGAATAAAACACTTACAGTTCTTGATAGAACTTTTACAGCTGCAGTCCTTCACGTTCCAGTGCATCCAGGCTGGGGTATGACAGTCAACATTTTGGGAAAATGCTGTCCAGATACAATCCCCTAATAACCTTGCATTATCCAGCAAGGAACAACAACTTGAGGAGAAGCAGCCAGATCCAGTGATTCAAATTGTTGAATTCTATCTTTTGGTCATATTTTAAGCAAATGTGTTAATTTGTGAAGATTTGAAACTGAGGAAAAACTGAGTGCTACTAGTACTTAAGCTGAGAGGGTAAAGAATACATCTGCAAAAGTCTGAGGGTAGTAATGGGTCAAGAATAGTAAAATATTATGGTTGAACAGGAGCAGAAATTACACTGAAGTGAGACACTACAGATATGTACTGAAGAAGATAGGTACTTCTTTGATAACCAGTATATACTCACTAATTCCTGCACTTCTGGAAGAGTGAAAAAGAGAAATAGGAAAAATTCACTCATAATTACTGAAAATGGTAAAATGAGAGCTGTCTTGCCTGCTGGGAGAATTATGCATAAGGGTGGGGGAACTGGGAAAACCTTTTCAGTGGAGGATCTAGAGGGAAATACTGTTCTGTAGCTCTTAGTTCATCCTGTTGTGTGGTTAACTGCATTTGCTTCTATGATATTATTAATTATGAAAATCATGCTCTATTATAGAGCTAGAATAATCACAGTTATAAGTAAATGCTCCTGACTGAACTGCTGGGGTTGGCTTCTCTACTGCTGCTCTGGCTGGGATGCTGCCACTGTGTGAACTGTGTGAAGCCATAGTTGTGTCTACAGTGCAGTTTTCCATTCTTACCACAGCAGCATTGCAATAAATATCGGTTGTCACCTGTGTTACCTTTCTGACTTAATCGCAATCAGAACCTTACAATGTTATTGTAGAGTATTACTTGCTGTAAATTTTAAAAATTATTGTATTGTTATAACAACCTAATTAATATTTTTATTAAATTTAATAAAAGATGTTTCAATTAATATTGATTGTGAACCATATTTCTATAGCCTTGGTTACAGAAATTAATGTTTACAACACTATATGCAACTCTTCCTTGTATAATAACAGGGTCCACAGATTCTCACGTTTCTGGTAATTCTACCGGCAGTCTTCAAACAAAAACGAGGAAAATGCCTGTCTTTAAGATTAAGTATTCAAAGCTAGCAGACTAAGTATCACATTCCAGCCTTGCATACCTTTGTTATTATCCATGAGAAATATTTCTCCATCTCAGTGCACTACTCCCACACTTTCTCATCCTAAGGACAATGCAGGCTTTATTCATCACACTAGAAAGTATTTACTGACCAGTACACTCATTTTAGAAAGTTTGTTAAGAATCTCATGATTCAGAGTTGCCTATGATTTTGCCTCTTTGCCCAGCTGGATGTGGTTCAAGTGTAGGCTTCTGATTCCTCCTCATACAAATGAGTAACATTTTTTCTTCTATTTCAGGGTATCAGCAAGAAACCATGATGACCAGATCTTGTTAGGAAAGGAATGGGTTCCCAGAAAGAATTTTTCATTTTAACTATATTTAAAAACCCAAAGTGATACACAGGTCTCTACAGGCAACTGTTACAGCTCTTTCCAGACGTTCCCCCAAAACTTGCAGGCATAAAGACACTAAGTCTTTCTTTGCAAAAAGCTCCACAGAAAAGGCATGTATTTTTATGTTAAAAAAAGTGCATGAAATAAAAAAGTGTATGAAATATAATTTGCAAGAATCAATATGACTGTGATAGTTTACAGCATACAAGGAGGGGACTAGAAGTTGCCTTTTAATTTTCCTAAGTTTTGTTGCTTTCTCCTTCTGTGTGGAGCCAAGGAATATTAGAGGCAGATGGGTAATCAGCAGAACTTAAACTGAAGGATCCACTTAGACTTTCCAGGCCCAGAACTCAGGAGATTTGTTCATTAATTATTAGTAGTGTAGCTCATACCTTTTGAAAAACATTTCAGAGAGACTTCAATTTCCCAGAATTGGTAATTCAATAATTTCTGGTTTAGGAGAAAGGTTAGCAATTTTAGAAATTTTGGGCTGGGAATTTCGGGTTCTCAGGGTTTCACAGTCCCTATTATGAAGTTCTGAAACTATCCGAGCTAAAATAGCTCTAATTTTGCCGATTGAAGTTGGAAAGATTGTCTTTTCAGTTGAATAATAAACCCACAGGGCTACAACCCTAATAGAAATTATTATTAGTTAGGTTTCCTTAGTTTTGCATTTTCTCTCAGTTTTGAGGTCTAGAACATACATGTCTGTGTAAGGTATCCTAAAGAACAAATAATTTCCTTCATGTGCATACTATGTTTTATCATTTCTATTTAGAGAAGAGCCGACAAAACCAAGCTTTTGTCACAAAAACATGTTAAGAAACCACCCAGCTATCTGTATTTCTGTCCACAATGCATTACTCCTGTTTTATAATCATCCGATGATAAGAAATTCAGTCTGAAAATACGTCAAGGCCTTATTACTTCCCAGAAGTTTATGGCTGATGGAGTCATTGGTTCATAAAATGCCGTAACTTTTGCAATCTGATCCTTCTAGATCTGCTAATCCAGATTTTCTAGGTCTTGCCTAAGAATTTGTACCAGATGAAATCTACTTTGTATCTCCTTCCATTTTGTATAAGCATAATAATACAGGAAACATATCTACCTTTCATGTTTTAACTGCAAGTCAGATATTTTGCCTGGAGATTGAAGGATGTACTCATAAATACAAGCCAAGGGAAAATGTCTTACTTTCCTTTTTCTGAGGAAAATACAAAAGATCAGCTGAAAGAAAAGTAAGCAATTTGTCACTTAATGAGTGACAGGATGAATTTAGCAGCTCTTTTTACACACCTATGTTTGCATACACAGTCTCACACACAGGTTTTTATTTGTTTGATCATGATTGTATACCTGTTTAAAGTCAGGATCTTCATGGTTGCATGTTTTCATATTGCATCTCTTCACTGAAGGATAATCTGGCTCTGAACAGGATGCTTTTAAGACCTGTGTTTACAACCACACAGATTTGTTAATTTTGTAATTTAACTTGGTAATTTTTTTCTTCATATTTTGCTTTTTAAACCCATCAAATGGGGCATTAATTCTAAAGAAAACAATAATTTTTTTGAAGTTCATTAATTATTACATTCAAATTATCCAAAATTAATAAATTGATAAGTTCTTGAAAAACTTCCATTATTATATTCCTCCTTTGTTTCATTTGCAATGCAAAATGAATTGGGTTAAAAGCAAATACTCAAGGCAGTCCGTCAAATTGTTTAATGCCCAGATTCTATTTAGAAATGCAGCCCTGATTGAACCATATTGTACCAGGATACCAAAACTTTATTCCAGATGAGAAGCCTTGTCACGTTCCATACCAGAATTCCTGTTGAGATTAAGGAAATTATTTGTATTGTGCTGGAAAAAGAAAGGTCTGTGATCATTCCAAGGTTTTCACATATTTGGTAGACACCCAGTATATCTTACCTCATCTTCAGATAAGAACTGCTTTCAATTATGTCAAGAAACATAATCTGGTATGACCTGGAATTTTAAAATAGTTCATTGGAAAGTAAAATCCATTAGGGCTCAACACACAGTTCTTCTCCTGATTTGCTGGAACACCCTTCAAACAATTAATTTATGAAAAAGTAACCTCTGAACCGGAAAAATCCTTTTATAATAGTTGCTCTTTCAGGGACAGAAAGAAAAATCCCTTTCTGTGAGTAATAGACTATAAATATAATTTATGTATCTTACAACATACATTTCCCTGGAAAAATTCAGGAAATAGATGTTATAGTCATTTGTGAGTTAAAAACAAATGAAAAACATCCAAGACTACTTGAGGAAGCAGTTGGTGTTTTACACCATAATGCGTGGCTGATAGCAGGTGAAGTGTCATTCTTTATCTCAATATACCTGTGTAAACAGAGCTTCTTTGACCTTTGCTCTGTTTTAGAGGGTAAATTGTAACATAGCATTCTTCCTCAGACAGGTTTTAACAATGGTTATAATCTCTCACTGGGGAAGACTATCCTTGCCTTCTCTTCCTATCAGAAACAAACCTTCACAAGACTAGAGAAAATGAGGATGCTTAGACACCAGTAAATGCTTGAAACAGGATGTTCAGCTGTGTTTTCTTTTCATTGCATTGCTTATCTTGTAATGTGGGTTCATTGGAAGAAAATAATTTCCATCTTAAACTCATCTCTTTCCAAGGCAAGATTCCTGCTTTTTACTCCCCTCTTATTCATCTGCATGTGTTCTGGCTAAGAAGTTCCCTCTTCCTCCACAGAAACTGGACACCAACATCCCTGACTGTCTTCTAGTGAGAGTAGTCAACTACCCAACCCAAAAATTTTTGCCATAACCTTCTCTGAGTATTTCCCAAGACAGAATAAAGGGACGTACTCAGAAGCTATGAAATGTGGAAGGTGGTAAGTAAAGTGAATTTGAAAAGGTCTGTGGGGGAAATTGTCTTATAGTAAGAAAGAGCACCCATGTGTTATAAAGAAAACAAACGACTTCTTACCTTCAGAGACAGATGCTTCTTACCCTTGCACAACAGGACAAATTCATTAAGCTTTGATCTCTGTGTGAGGATCACCAGATTTTTAGAATCTGTTTTACACAGAGAAGAATATTGTAATAATATGAGTATCACTTTATAAAATGAAGCAGAGCTGAATACTCTCTACAGAGAAAATATTCGTTTATAGGCATAGGAATAGAAATAAATAAAATCTCTTTTGGTACTATTCTCTCTTGTCTAGAGCATTTAAAGCCTATGCCTCTGTGAGGCTTTAAATTTGCCATATGTATACTTTATTTCCCTACTTTTATAGTCAATGTGTGAAATATCAGTTATACATTAATATATGTCATATGAACCACAAAGGCATATGCAGTAGTAGATAACACGTTATAAACATAACATAAACATACTATATGTTTATCACATATTATATAACATAATATATAAACATGTTTATGGTATATACTTGACTATGTATATGTCATTATGGAAAATGTAGAATTTTTTCCCTTTTATTTTCTGTATGTTTCTAGATCAAAATCCTCCTACTATCATAATTGTGAATGCATTGGATTAATGCAATTTTTGAGCTAATACTGTTTTTTCAGCTGCAGGAAGTAAGATAATATCAATATTATGGGACATTCTTCAGTCTGATAAACTGACAATGTTTGTTCCTACTTTCTGGTATTTCAAGGCCTCAGCAAAAAGTAAACAACGGTACCCTTTGCCAACTGATACAGCACATGAGAGCATTACCTGGCAAAACCCATTACATTAATGACTACTCAGTGTTGCTATACCTATCTGACTGACTCGCAGATTTATTTCAAATAATACCACTTGTGCTTTTAGAAGTATCTCAAGTGTACCATTTAACGCAAAAATTATAAAAGAACATGGCAGTTGATCTATATGTTTACCACTGCAGCAACTGAATACAAATTTTAAAGATGTAAAATTACTATGCATTAACAGTTGCAGTTAAAGACTTTGTGGGTTTTTTACCCATTATGGAAGGCATTTTTTAGCCTCTGAAGGATACTCAGAATTAGCAGAACATATTCATCCCACCTAACTAATTTTAGCTGCTCTTGGCCCTGACTTTGTCTTAACTTTCCTTGACTGTAATGCTTTTGTATTATTCTTCTGAAGCAAATTTTCTGAGATAGCTATAGCATGAAAATAGCATTAAAATCCTTGTTAAAAATTGAGAAAAACTCTCTAGCCTAAACTGAGTATGCTTTACTCAGTGTACATGGGTATTCAGACAAATATAGTAGACTAGGTTTACAATTCTGTCATTTTTATTACTTTTTGTGACATCAGCTTAGATTGCCTCAGCTGCAATTGTCCAATTTCAGTTGGGGCATTTCAGAGACACATCAACAGGCAAGGGAGATTTTTTATCCAAGTCAAGAGTGTTCTCACTTGGAGGTAAGAGTGACAACAATAAAGGTATGCAGGAGTCCATACAGTTGACCACGGACATCTATCAATATGACTTATATCCTAACTATCCTTGGCTTTCTCCAGCAATAGCGTTTATTGTGACTTGCTTATACATTGTTTAGTCTAAGTAAGTCCAAAGGAGCCCAACTTTCTCTACTGCCTCTGAAAGACATGACAAATGGTCTATCAGGCAGCCAGTGACTGGCAAGAAAAGTAAGGAACCTTTCCATGATTGCATACGTGATGCTTCCACTCTCTGATGGCTTATGAATGAATTACCTCATCTCTCTGGTCACTAAAACCTTACCAGCATCTAAGGGGAAATTTTAAAATCCATGCAAAGAAAATGCCTTGAAATTAAATAAATAACTTCTTGCTTGGGATATCCTTAAAATGCAAAATTTTGGGATTTGGGAGGATATCAGTATTTTTGTACTGTTCTCTAGAAATCCTCATTTGGCCCTTCTTCAAGGTACAGTACTGGACCAGATGGATATTTGTTCTCATTGGTTACAGGAGCCCTCAATGGCTGGAATTAGAGTGCGTTTTTCTTCCACTGCAATACCTGAACTAATATATCTTTGATTTTTGCAACCATTTCTTACGTGTACAATATGAATGTTCCAAAAGTGTGCCTCCTCTTTCTTAATATTCACTTTTTTTTGGTTTTCCTGTCCTGCTAAAACAGGTCTTTGCTAGTTAAGACTCATATGCCAGCAATAGAACACCCACACTTTCCTACAAAACAAATTGTATGTTCTAGTTTGCACACAATATATTTCCTTATATGATTTGTGTTCAGTCCAAGCCACTACTCCTAATTTGCAAATTTTGTAACTTTGAAGATTTCTTCTTATGGGACACAGAAAGGCTCTTTTATTTCTAGAGCTGTCCAGTAACGTGAGCTAAGTGAAAAATCTGATACACTGTTACTTCTAATGTCAAATCTATGTGTAAAATACTACTACCTTAATTTCCTACTCTCAAATGAATCTTCAAACCAAGAGATGATACCTTTTATTCCCACAAGAGGCTTATCAGTAACTGCTGCTTCATTCCTTGTGAACACGCTTAACCACGCAATATCTAAAATAGAAAGTATTTAACAAATATGTGGAATTAGAGAACTACATTCCTCACATTTAAAAATAATACAAATTATTTAAAGAATTGTTTTGAAACATAATCTGAGAAGGAGTGTATAATAGCAACAGACATCAGATTTCTTTTCTTGAGGGTTTCTGAATTCATTTAACCCTGGAGGGCTGTACAGTTAGACTTGTGAACAGGTACCCTGAAGTCGGAATGCTGAGTCTAAAAGCATCCTGATTGCTTAAATATCTTTTGCTACAGAGAATGCACCTGAGAAACAAGAGGTTGGTGACCAGATGTAAACATAGTGTGCTATTAAGGAGGAGCCTGAAGTGCTTTGGCAGCGAAAGTGAGGACCCTAGTATGAAATGTACGTGATTGGGAGGTAACAGGTAAGAATAGCAGGTGGTTTCTGGCTTTTCTAACATCAGCCTGAATCACACAGCCAGTCAGCTGGGGAAAACATCACCCACTTCAGGTCAAAATCACAAACATCCTGGTTACAACTGGTACCTAATATAATGTTGTCTTAACTGCATCATGAATATATGTCTGTGGTGCTTGTGTGCACAATAATACTACACAGAATTTCCTTTTTTTTTTTTTTTTTCTTCTAGGAATGTCAGTATCTTCTATATCAGGCTTGTCAGACTATGTATCTGTACACAAACCGCTTCCATTGTATACCTATACAGGTTTTGATTCTGTTCATAAAATAACAATACTAATTGTATGGGTGACTTCAAAATTCTATGGAGTTATCAAGAAAAAGATACCGAAAAATACATAAAGCACATTTAAGTACCCTATCAGTACAGCTGTCAATATTCAGAATTTAATAGAATAAAAGTTTTAGAAATTCAATAGGTAACTTAGAGATTTCAACTTTTTCCTTTGTTTTTGTCAGAAATATGTTTTATTGGTTTTTTTCCTACTTTCAAATCTCTGGCAATTGTACCATTCTAGAATAATTGCATCATTCTAGAATAATTGCATTTGATATTATTTATCTCTTCTCTACCAACACTACATCCTCTAACAAGTGTTCGCATGATGATAGCTATGGTAACATCTTTGGTGTCAAATAGAGAAACTCCATTTGAGACAAAAGAGTTCCATGAAAAATAAAATAACCCCACAAATTCCAAAATATGCTGTAATTTCCTCCATTTTGCACTTGTTCTTGAGGATTATCTTTCCTTTCTCTCTCTTTAGTGCTAAATGTCTAGACTTCCCACTAAGTCAAATGAGCGTGAACAATATAATCTTGCCATTTAAGTATATTACATACCTACTGTAAATCAGGATAAAAGTGTTCTTGTATCATTATCAATATTCACACAGATCCAGCATAAAGTTATGTCTACAGAGAAGAGGATCACAGAATCATTTAGGTTGGAAAAGACCCTTACGATCATTGAATCCAACCACTAATCTGACTCTGCCAAGTACACCATGTTCCTAATAACCACATCCCCACACCTAAATCCCTACAGGAGTGGCAACTCAACTGATTCTCTGGACAGCCTGTTCCAGAGTTTGGCAGCACTTTCAGTAGAGAAATTTTCCCTAATATCTAATCTAAAGCCCCCCGGCACAACCTAAGGCCATTTCCCCTCATTCTGTCACTTGTTACCTGGGAGAAGAGACCAACCCCCACCCGGCTGCACCCTCCTTTCAGGCAATTGTAGAGAGTGATAAGGTCCCCCTGAGCCTCTTTTCTTCCAGGCTAAACAACCCCAGCTCCTTCAGCTGCTCCTCAAAGGACTGGTGTTCCAGACCCTTCACCAGCCTTGTTGCCCTTCTCTGGATATTCTCCAGCACCTCAGTGTCTTTCTTGGAGTGAGGGGCCCAGGGCTGGACACATTACACATAATAGTACATTTTAAAATGTCCTGACTACTATACATACAGTTGGAGAGTTTTGATACATAAAGAACACTACCTTCATGGGATTGTGAATCCTTGGTAGATATTTCATGATGACCATCTTCATCTATGTCAAAATGCACTGTTTTTGAATCTTCAGTTAGTATATAACATTTCACTGTTTCTCGCAGGCTAAACACTAATAAAAAATGAGTTGTTGTTAATTTTACTGTCATTGGCAACATTTCATTAGAAAAAGATTAAGTGTGTTTTTTTAACAATCTTTACTTTTAACAATCTATGTATATTTGAACTATGAGCAGTATAGCCAACATATACTAGAAGTTACACAGTGGGCTTAAGCAGCTGTTTTGGGGGCTTGATGTCAGTATGAAGAAGGAAAATAAATATTTCTTTGCTTAGAAGTTTATGTCAGTGAGCAGAAAAGATCTATCTCAAACTTTCAGAGAGCATGTGAAAACTTGAGTTTGACATAATAGCTTCCGAATGAAGAGCCTGAGGGATAGTGTAAAAAAGAGGGATAGTGGACAACGTGCAGACAGCTGTGTTGAAAAAGAGTAAAGACTAATGGGGACAGGATGAGTTTGAACATGGGAGAGTCAGTCCACATTTGCAGTTGGCTGGTGAATGAGTAGACTTAGAGTAGCCAATGGAGCTCTGTAGGAAGCCTGAGCCAAAGCAAGGTTGTTCACAGAAGTCTTTGAATGGAGAGACGTGAAAAATAAAGTTATAAGTTTCATTATGAAGAAAAGAAGAGGTAAAGTAGGGAATGTTTCTCTGCAGCATACTATTTATAGACTAGTTTCCTGTATTTCATAGGTAAGTACTTGCCTGTTTCCCAATTACGCATTTTGAAAATTGGATCTGGGTATAAACAGGACTTTTAGGTTAGAGTGCATATGGCTACCTAAAACAGCAGCATTTATTATGGGGATCAGACATCTCTTACTGAAAACAAAGCAAAAACCCCAGGTCTTTCTAGATAAAACCTGCCAGGAGGGAAATTGTTCCCTTTCACTCCTGAACCCAACTGTGCTGTTCTGGATGTCAGAAGGATGGATATCCAGACACCTGGATGTCAGACATCTACAGAATAACACTATAAGGCACAATTTTGATTATGGTCAGCTGAACATTGTTTTACTGGAAGAGGTTTGATAGTTTCAAAATGCAGTTGAGAAATTTCTGAGATCGCACAGAGCTTCAGGGTATGCTCCAAGATAAAAAATCCTGTCTTTCTCAGAATAATTAGGCAAGCAAAACAACAGGATACACAGAATGCACCAGCAGTGGCGTAATGTTTTAGGAATGTTTGGCTTCACCAAAAACTTTGATACTTATTTTATAATGAGATACTTCCTCTGGAACATCTGATTTTAAGCAAATATTTTGAAAAAATTGCGTTGTTTCTAAGAAGTTTTCTTTCCAGCCTGTTTAGGCTGAGCAGAAACTCTGCACACACAATCAAAGAGAAGGATTATGCACATTCTGACAGCCTGAGTCACATCCTCCAGAAGTGGCACATCTGACATGTTCTGTGCTGGACCTTTGATTACATGCATAGCTCATTTGTGGTTGGACAAAAGTTTTCTCTTCAAAGGCAACTGGTGATCAGGCTTCCAGAAAAAAAAGATGAGTTGTTCTAAAAAGTAACAGGACAACAACTACAATAATCAATACAGCAAACCTTCTAAAAATTCAATATTGTAGTAGCTATAAGTGTAAGAATTCTACTTATAACTAGAATTACAAGAACTAGTGTAGTGCCCAAACTAAAATTATTGGCAGGTCTGCTTATGTAATTCACTCTTTCCCAGGGAGGTATATTTGTATATTAGGAATTACTGGTCTGAACATGGTGGTGTGAAAAATCTAATGTCAGTATTTTAAGGAGAATTTCTGTTCTGGTTATTTTAAAGGTAGCTTTTGAGGTCTTGTTTTGACCAAATATTTTTATTTTTGACAGCATTATAGAAAAACTGTTCCACATGCTTAATCTCATTGGATTTTACCTTGGATTGGAATATTCTCTTCAAGATTACAGACATATCTGTCACTCAGGTAAGAGTTACCTGGCTTTCCAGGAGCTGTTCTCACATTTGTAAGCAGTAATTGCTTCTCCACAGACCGGCTTCCACGGAGAGGCATTTGATATGGCTTTTCACGGCCTGAGCGGAGCAGCATTGCAGAGACACTCAGGAAATACTGATGACAATGACCTCAGTTGACTTCCTTTTCCAGTCCTAAAGTAGGAATTAGAATTTGTCACAGGACTTTGTGTTTCCATTGAGAAACAAGTTTTCAAATATAATTTTGATAATTGGCAGTTAATGGAAGTAGATACACTCAATAAGTGTTTGAGTGCTTGTATTACCCAAGCCTTTGTCTTGCAAAGCAAGAACAGTGTGTTTCCAGTGATGGTAAATCAGCTAACTGTTCTAAACTTCCACTAAGATGCACGCTAACTTGGATAACACAGTTGTGTTGAAGGAACATATTTTGAAAGAATTCCCCTTAGATAAGACATAAGCAGTGTTTGTGACTTCAATTTTTTTATGTTTGTCAATCATAGGAAGGTAGCTACATTTTGCTAACTGAATTGAAAAATCACATTAATTTTGTGAATTCAGTCTAAGATAATTGTCCAAGTATTCATAAGTGATTGCAAATGATGCTAACTTGAAAACAGCATAATCTGACTCTCAGAGGTATATGTAGGTATATTGCAATCTTAAACCAAGGTTCAGGAAATCTTGCCTTAGAAATGAGGACTGGAATTTGGAAATTTGAGGAATATATTATAATTATTAAGGAATATCAGTGAGGTTAGATATCTGAAGGAGCGGGTGATGTCTAAGAATATGAACTACTTTGATGGTGAAACCACCCAGGCAACTATTAAGGTATCCTGAAGTTGCAAGTTAAATCACTACATTTCAGGAAAGCTAAGGACCTTACTTTGGTTTGAAGAAAGGAAAACTGAAATTCTGAAGTCTGCATCCTCTCCTGAAGTCACCTGTTTATGATAAGTCTTTATGGCAAGTGCAGACCAAAGAAAACAACGAGCTTCAATTCTGTCTGGTATCCTGGTGAATGGACTAAGTGAAGGTGGGGAATTTTAGCCCCATGCAGCTTTGCACAGAGTAACTAAATATCTGTTAGGCCAGAGAGATCATGGCTCTGACAGAAGTGTAATGGCTTGTAAATTAACTCAAGGAAGGGTAGGACAGTTCTGTTTTCTGATTTGGTTCACTTCCCTGATGCAAAACTTCATATTAAATTTTTACATGAAATGAAAGACTTCTGTCCCTGTCGATTCTCTTGTTACTAGACTAAAAGGGATAAGTAAGGCTCTTACTCACTCTCTTCAACTCTAGTTATAACAACATTCAGTTAGGTCACTGAAAAGTGAAACACTTACTATATGGGATTGCTCTTCCTAGTAAATAGGTCTCGTATTTTGAGTATCTGATAACTTGTAGTCAGAGGTAGAAAGAAAAGGCTGGGTCTTCCTCATCTTGCTGAAACTGCTTTATCACTGAGCATTCTAAACAAAAAAAAAAACATTCTTTGTGTTTCTTCACTAGGCCCTAACTGGAACCTGGTCTCTGGAAACTTCTACCTGAACTGGGCTCTGTGGTGTGTTTGGACAGTAATACCACCTTGTGGATCTTGAGAGATGCAAGTCTGTAGGTGTTCATCAACAAAACGTTAAGACTTTGCTAGGTCTTTGAGGCTCAAAACCAGACAATCGCTTACTCAAGATTCCTACTGAAAACAAGTGTAATTCTAGTTTGGCTGCTCTTGATCAGAAGTTCTGAAGAGCCCAATTCCTGATTTTTATCTATGTTCAGAGTCTTGCACCTGCATTACTTACAACTGTAAGAAAAGGAGAATGTTCACAAGTCAGGACTGAAGGATTCCTGAAGAGGGCAGAACAGCTCAAAGATATTTTCAGAAATGTATTTAGGCAGTCGTTAAATTCTTAAGAAACTTTTTATGATGAATGATGGACAGGTAACCTTGATGTTCTGAAGGACTGTGCTAAAGTTTAATTATTTTGTCTTGTTTAAACAAGTAGAAAATAGAAAAGTCTATGGTGGAAATTCACTTCTGTTGGCTCTCCAGAAGAGTAAAAGCTCCCTACAATAAATAACAGAAGTTTTCACACCTTGAAATGCCTCATATATTCCTTAAGACTGAGGGACATATAAATACTCCCATTTCAATAAACCTTTCCTGCTGTGACATTTTCTTATACAGATGTCACCCATGCCCATATTTTTCATTCTTTGTCATAGCTTTTTATGCTGTTTATATCTCCCTATGCTGATTTCTGTATCTTAGTGTCCTTCATATACCTATTTCTTCAGTTCTTTTCTCTCTTCTGTAAGGCATACATAGAAGAGGACTAGGAAGATTTGGATATTGTTCTTGGCTGCAGACGTGTCAACCACTCTTTTGGAAACTTGGATCTGATTTGTTTCATTTTCCATCTAAGCTAAGAACAAGGGAATCAAATCCCTTTAAACTGCTGAAATCAGATACTAGGGAGTATGTTTATGGCCAATGACAACAAGATCACACTAAAAGCAGAGGAAATTTGAAATTTTTTTGTACTATATAGATTATATTAATTACTTGATATGAAGACAGCAAAGAAAATGTTATATAGGCTCTCTTGCCCCCTTAGTGATATTGTTTGTTCTTAGCCATCACTCTCACTTTCATTTAACCCCAAGACACATGTGATCACAGAACTAAATTAAATCAAATTCAGTACATGAAAACAACATTTAAAATTTTGGAGTTCATTCATATGGTGGAATGTCCCTAATATTATCTCATACTGTATTGATAAATTCATGACAAGATATGTCTAAGATCCTTGCAGGGTCAGAACTGTTTTTGTTGAGTGCATTGGGTTGTAGCTATTAGTCCCGCTAGCAAAGATAGAATGAAACTCCTCCAAGTTTGTTCCAATTTAACAGTGGATTAAAAAGAATTTTTTGAATCCTATATCTAATAAAAAATGAGGTTATAGTCTCTCTCAAATCAGATTTACAAAATCTATCATCTAAACTAGGCACAGGAATACACAAAAATGCACATAAACTAGATGAAGAGATTTTTAAAGAAAATTTTAAAGATTGAAAAAATCACTATTTCATAGAATCTCAGCAAACATTCTGATAATATTATCTTAAATTATTTAACCCTGCTGTAATCTTCCACTCTGGCTTACCTTAGTTTGTGTGTTTTTGTCTCTGCTGGGATACTTCTACTGAACAGAATGCTAGAAGCAGCTCTGTTACAGCCAATTTATTGCCTGAACAGAGGGCAGGAAGCCAAACCTCTGAATAAAACAAAAGTCTGACGTGGACCTAATCTCCTAGATCTCCACATACTTTCATTTATATCAACATTCTAATGGTTCTAACTGCTCCTGGAATTACAAGAGTGTTGGAAATTGCAGGAACAAACTTTTAAATGTCTGTTTCTATAAGATGCCACAGAAGATTTTCTGCCTAGAACTGCATGCGAATTTTTAGCCACTAGTTCTGTGTATTCTGTTCCTATATTTTGTGTCACTAATATTGTTCTTGTATTCTGTCATTCTTCCAAGGCTGAGTCACATGCAGATACTGGGTTTATAGTAATATAAACATATTAAAACTAGGAGTGTATCCTCTGTTTCAGGGAGCTCAAAACAAACTCACCGCTAAAACATTTACCCAGCTATCAAATGGGCTTTGCAGGCACGGCATCAGTGGGAATCCTTGGACAGCTTGTGACGTGAGTGAACTGGCTAAAGCGGATGTGATACATTTCTCTGCCTGTGAAGCCCAGGTAATACGTAGGTTTTTATTATCAAATTTAATATGTTCGGTTGGCTTTATCTATCTACATATTTACATTTCTAACCCTGCACTGACCTATTGGTGAGTCCTCCCTACCACATTATTTAACTTTTTTTTTTATTAGTGAGCCTTGCTTTTTTATAGGAGTGAATAACACTTTTTTTTACCTCACTGAAATGATGAAACTCCTCTAAAAACAATGATATTGACATTTTTGCCGAAGTTTTCTTAAAATCAAGGAGCTACTGCTTTTATCTAGAGTTTGTTCGTGATGTAAACAAAGTTCTCTATTTTAGCTGTGTTTGGTTTAGGAAAGCCTTTTTTAATTTTTTAAGCCGTCGCCAGACACTGGTAGTGTATCAGGTCAGCAGAAAGATTTTATTATAATATATATTTAATGACAAAGCAATGTGAAACTTTGAAATCTCAAGTCTTTGTCTATTACCCAAACAGTCTGAAAAAATGTGGGAAAGTTTCCAAACAGCATGATGTGAGCTTGTCCTTTCAGTACACAATTGTCCTAATTTTGTGTGGGATAGAGGTAAGTTTCATCGTGGTAGATGGTATAATGCTGTGATTTAGATTTAGGATGAGAATGATGTTGATAACACACTGATGGGTGAAGTGTTAAGCATTAAGACAAGAACTTTTCTGTTTCTCACACCACACCACCAGTGAGGAGGCTGGGAGGCACAAGTAGCTGGGAGGAGACACAGGTGATATAGCTGACCCTGACTGACTGAAGAGATATTCCATACTATATGGTGTAAAGCTCAGTAATATCAGCTAGGGATAAAGCTACTGCTTGAGAACTGGCTGGGTATCAGCCAGCAGGTGGCTAGAAGCTGCATTGCTCATTACTTGTTTTGTATATTCCAATCTTTTTATGATAGTAATTTTTGTTTCCCCACCTGTTTCTGGCCTATTAAGCTGTCTATATCTCAAAGGGTGAATTTTATGGTTTTTTTCCCCCTAGTCCTCTTCCCCATCCTGGGGTGGTGACAGCGAAGTGAGCAAGTGGTTTGTGTGGTGTTTAGCTGCCTGCTGGGTTAAACCACAGCAGTCCCTTTTGGCACCCAACCCTTGGGGTGTGAAGGGTTAAGATAACCACAGTTCTGACACGTTAAAACAAATTTGCTATAAGAAATTAGTTGTATTGGTTTAATAGTCACTGGTCACAGTGTTGATTTATTTGATCTCAGCGTTGTTGTGTGTTCTCAGAGTTACAACATCTTACTTATGTAACATGTAACATCTTACTTGCTGTATGCAATCCCTGCTGTGTTGTTTCTCAGCTCTACATTAAGATTATGATGTTGTACTTTGTAACATGGGTTTTTGATATGATAAGATGCCTGTTGGCAGGACTGAGGCAGTGTGTGCACTCGGCATCGCCACTGCGCCCGCATGGCAGGAGCTACCTGTTGGGAATGACCCTTAACTACACCTCCGAGAGCCCATCCATGGGAATGAAACCCTCTGCCATCATTCCCTTCTCCTCCAGGCGAGTTACAACAGCTCTTGAGAAATACCCCCAGGGTGTCCAAGCCAGCACCTTTGCATTGCTATGATGCATGAATGTGTTTGAGGTCTTGCATAAGGTTACGAAACCAGGTAAGAACATCACTCAGGGATCTGCCCCAAGGCTGGATAGTTATGAGTGGCAGGGCATGTGGCACAGGATGGGCAAGTGCCTAGGACAGTGGGCACCTCCAGTGTTTTGGAACTTCACCTCTGAACAAGTGCAGAAAAATTTATTAAAATATTTGGAAAAGATGAGCTGTCACCAGATAATTCCAGAGAGACACAAATCATTGCAATGTGCTGGGGCTGGGTCTGGGCCTGAGTTCAACAGAGCTCAGTGCCCACGGCGAGAAGGGAAGGTCTCTGGGACTGAGAGCAAAGTGACAGAGCCTATGGCTGAACCAGAGCACCAACCTGTGCCAGTATTATCTGCCTCTGTACGCAAGGAGAAATACTGGAAGCAGAAGTCGACTCATTTGATAAGGGATGAAGGAGCTGCTTCTAAGAGAGACCAGGAAGCAGACTACTCCAAAACAGGTCTATCACAAGAAGAGAAGGAGGAAGATATGTAGTTCGGCGGGCCTATGACACCTTGGGCCATTGAGGAAGAGATGCAACATACAAATAAGTTTGTGCATGAGGGATGGACTTACCATGGACACTGTCCAATACCATGCACCATCTCTTCAGCCCTGAAGGTCTGCTATGACAGATGAAGCCCAAAGTCATGGACTAAATTTACTCAATGAACATTTTAGAGGGATGACCCACAGAGTAAGGGAATGATACCCGTGTGTATGTATCAAAAGACAGGAAAGGATGCATTGGGAAGAGTGGAACTTGGGCATGACAAATGGTATAGAATAAAGGGTGGATATTGTTCTGGTTTTATCTGGGACAGCGTTAATTTTTGCCCTAGCTAGTAAAGTACTGTGCTACAGATTTGGGATAAAAATAATGTTGGTAACACACTGATGTTTTAGATATTACCAAGCAGTGTACACTAAGTCAAGGAATTTTCAGGTCCTCACACTGCCACACCAATGAGGAATGTGGGGCACACGAAGCTGCAGGAGACACAGGGAGAGGACGGTGGTGGAAAGTGAGCCCACAGCTGTTTAGCTACCTTCCAGATTAAACCACAACAAGGACAAATGCAACGAAAAATGTATCATATGGCAAAAGCATTTTAATTTATTTTAATACAGTTGTTCAGAGACTATACTGAATCAAGATTTGGTGGTGGTGGTGGTGCTGCTGCTGCTGCTGCATTTTTTAGTAAGAATACAGGCTGTAAAAGGTTGACTGTATATCACATGAACCATGCTTGCAGGCTGCACATGTACCTGGGCCAGGAGGTAAAATTACATGTTTAAGTGTGCCATCCCTATAGCCATAGCACAGAACAATTTCTTATTTTAAATGAGCAACTGTAGGGACATCATAATGTGCTACATCAGCACTACACTTGAAGAGCTAAATAATAACATATGTCAGCAGCAGCCACACACACACACACAAAGGCTATTTGTAATTGATTCAGTCTGGGGGGATTAAGCCATAGAAATATTGAGGATGCGTCTACATTGCAGCTGATCTTCCACCTTAACCTTTACAGTTTATTTTAAACTTTATTGTTTTTTTGGTCCCATCAGCAACAACAGCATCAACAGCAGAAAAACCCAAAGACAACTTTGTGCAGACCCTGATGAAAAGTATCAAGTTACCATGTAAGAAGTGAAACAGAGGAGGATGCTCATCTGGGCAACCCTGCATACTTCTCTTCTAGGTTGGCCACTGGGAAGCATTTTCCATTCTCTGTCTTTTTCCAACACTGCCTGCCCCACCCCTACTCCCTGGCACCTATGTCTCCCTTTCCCTTTCTCAATCTCACTCTTTCTTTCTTACGTTCTTTTGTTCTTTCTTTCGTCCCTCCTTTCTTCCCCAAGCTTCACCATTAGAGTTAATGTATTTTATCCGTCTTGGACCCCTCTTAATAACTGTATCCCTACAGTTGTAACATTATGTTCAGTCCATTACTGGACAGGTTTTCAAAATTCTCCTCTAATTCAAATTAATATATCATATTAAATTATCTTGAAAGGCAATAGCTTCTAGAAGACAGTGATAGAGAGAAAAACATCAATGAAATTACTGAAAAAAAAATTTTATGTATAATTTTATTGGCACAGAACGTAGCAAGGAAAGTAGCAGCCTACAACTGGTTTGTTTTATTGGTTTTAGATATTCATCTGCAAAAAGTACATATTTGCAGAAAAGAGAAGAAGGAAAAGTTTCCTGGTACCATATACTACTGCATGAAAAATTTTGAGCATACAGTAAATACCAATCATTTTATCAGCTGTTTAATCTGCAAACCATTTACAGGAGACCTAACTCAAAGTCTCTCAAGCTGGAACAAAACTGAAACATAGCCAATGGATGGCACCAGACAAGAGGATTAGATATTTATAATTCAGACTCTAGTGTATAGTCAGATTTACACTGGGGAAAAGGTTGGTTACAAGTAATAATACTGTGAAGAAAGCCTGTTCTAAACATTTTCAGTGGAAGTGATTGAAAACATTAAAATAGATTGTGCAAGGTAGAGTTTTCAGATTTTGGAGATGTCAGCTCAGAAAAACTTGCCCTAGTTTTGAATACAGGGTTTTTATTCTAAAGTCCAGAATATACATCAACATTTGTGTAAGAAGTTGTTTTTCTTCACACTGAGGTCTTTCTCCCCCAAAGGCATAAAAATACCAAACCGAATATATTTAGCAGTTATATATTTTCTTACTGACAGAAACTGATATGGTAATCTATGAATGCATTTTTTCTTGGAAACTGTTGGGTTTTTTTAATATTCTAAGAACATTATTACATGAGCACTTAACTTCCAACTTAATCTTGTTTTACATCCTGTTAATATGGCATGCCAAAGACATATATAGGACTAAATGGAGCGTACTGTAGCCTATCTATTGCTCCCAGTACTTCCACGCTGTCATTAAATAATTCTGTTCTATGTGTAGTGAAGACCTCTACTACTCAAAAGAGTGGGAACTTATTTAAACCGTCATGTGTTTCTGTTTACAACAGAGGACTTATGACATAGCAAAGTCTATGCTGACCGCTGCTGAAAAATCTACAATTTTTTGGAAGTTTGTTCTTAAAAACGTACACACAAAAGTGAAAAATGGCATGTATAAGTGAAAACTATTTATGTTTCAATGCTAAATTACTATTTTTTAAGATTTCTCAAAGTCTAGAGTTCTTACACCCAATGCTTCTGTAAATGGTTTTTACTCATGCTGGGTTATATTATTTTGGGTGTTTCTTGGAATAAGAGAAGGATGATGCCTCTTGAAACTGAGATCACAAAAGATGTCCTCCCTTCACTTGCTAGGGGACACACAGGACCACAAAAGGCATTCAGCAAAAGGGGTCCACTGGACAGTAATATATTGAAGCCATACGAGGAGTGGCTGAGGTCACTTGGTCTGTTCAGCCTGGAGAACAGGAGACAGAGGGGAGACCTCATTGCAGTTACAACTTCCTCATAAGGGAAAGAGGAGGGGCAGGCACTGACCTCTTCTCTGTGGTGACAGTGACAGGACCCAAGGGAACGGCCTGAAGCTGTGTCAGGGGAGGTTTAGATTGGATATCAGGAAAAGGTTCTTCACCCAGAGGGTGTTTGGGCACTGGACCAGGCTCCCCATGGAAGCGGTCACAGCATCAGCCTGAGAGAGCTCATGAAGCATTTGGACAATGTTCTCAGGCACACGGTGTGACTCTTGGGGTGTCTTGAGCAGAGCCAGGAGTTGGACTCAATGATCCTTGTGGGTCCCTTCCAACTCAGGATATTCTGTGTTGCTAACACCCTGTGGTGCTATAAGCCATGTACTTTAACTGCAGATAGAGGAAAATATAGAGGATGTCAGGATATCTTCTTGAACAACAGTAGTTTGTCTTTTTTGCATGCAAAGTTTTTGTGGAGCCTCCATCCTCGAAGGTACTCAAAACCCAACTGAACAAGGCCCTGAGCAAGCAGTTCTATTTGCCCCTGCTTCGAGCATGGAGACATGGAGGCAACAGACATGCAGAGGTCTGTTTCCACCTCAACTATACTGTGATTCTGTGAATTTTGAGTCATAGCTCCTATTAGTACTGAATATGTAAAATGAAACTCCATTGTCACAGGTTTTCCAAAATGTTTGCTTCTGCTTCAGCAGTTCTACCCTGGTTACATTGAGATGGGAGTACTACCTCTAATTTAAGGCAGGAACGGTACATGGCATTTATTCAGCAGTGCACTCGTGTGGCAAACTCAGGAAGTACATAGATAAAGTACCACAGGATTCCTTGAATACAATGTATTTTTCTTATTACAGAAGAAAATACAAAAAAGTTCTTGTAGATCAATACAGTGATGTTTCCCAGTACAATCCTTCCTTAATTTTTTTTAACCTACTTTGATTTCATACCTATAAAAAATATCCTCATTCATATATTTTGGTGATACCAGTCAAAGCTCCCAATAAAGGATATAATCTTGTTTCGTCATATGTGGCCCCTTCTTCACTGAAATTTAATTTCGATATCTTCATTTCTTTCATCACCATAAAACTTCAATTTTTGACACGAGATCTGAATATAGCTGAGATGTTATCACACCAAAATCTCTGAACATCACATTTTGTGGCTACTCAGCCTTTGAATTGTACGCAAATTATGACTACAAGTTCTCATATTCGCAAAGTAAGGCCACATATTTAGCAAGAAAAGAAACTTTTATTAAGCTACCAGGTATTGTTGCAGAAAGCATAAATGAGCCAGGAAGTGAGTGTTGCAGACCAGACATCCAAAAGGCACAAAACTTCTAAAAGAGCTGCCAGCCTAACCTAGTTTTATTTAATTTATACTAGAAATTCCCACTGTAACTTGAACAGTTGCTTTCTTCAATTACGTTTTTCCTACAGTTGATTTAATCTCCACACATGTTGTTGGAATTCCTCCATCTCTCTGATGATGACCCTCCACCTTCAGCTTCGAGTGGGACTTAGACAAGAAGAGCACTATTCCTGAGATCAGTTATTAAAGAAAACACAACACAGCATTCCCTCTGTTATGCAACAGGACATACTGGTCCTTATGGTCCCAGTACAAGAAAGGCATCCAAACTCTGCGAAGTATGACTTCAAATGCAATTTTTTAGAGTTAACACCATAAGGAAAGAGAGAACTGTTATCCTACAGCATTTCAGATCCCACAAACCATGAGCAATGCAGCATCAAATGAGGGTCTCTACTGAGGGTGCATTACAAAGACCCTGTGTGTGGAAGGGCTATCCCATTGTGGTCATTCAAGCTATAAGAGGATTTCCTTAAAAGAGAATAACTTTATTAATAATTTCTACTGTCAGAGAGGATGTTTGCACAAGGACTTCTTGCTGCAGTTTTAGATAGCAGCGAGGTCACAGAGATGCCAGTACAGTGTGGGAGCTGCCCATAGCTGCTCTAACAATGTGCTGCCTGAATTTATCCTGTGGCCATGGGATACGCACAGCACAACACAGACCTGAAGGCCATCTTGTGTGTGGCTACACTTGGGTTGACTATCGGGTGGATCACTACAGTCTCACTGCCCAATGGTCCTTCTGAGAAGGTTCACCTTCCTACAGTGTGGAGGCATTTATTCCCATGAAGAGAACTCCATTGTTAGCAAGACCTCTGAGTGATCTCTGAAGAACAAGACTGCTCCTACAGAAGTAGAGAGTTGGTTTTTTTTCATGCTCCCTTACATTCCTTCTCTCTCCCTCAGCAGGGTGCAATCAGCTTTTCGTATAGGTAGGAATGTGAAAAGGATAAAACGAAAACGACACACACAGGTGTGTCTCCAGGTGCTTTGCACTGCTGTGGAGACAACAACTACTGTGGAGTTCCTTGGTGCCCGGGCAATGTCCCTTAAGATCTCTCGGGGTGAGCAGGACTGGACGGTGAGTGAGGGCAAACGTGAAAGGATTCCAAGTGCACCCCAGGCCAGGTGAGCGTCGTTAGTAGCAGCCTCCCATCACAAGGCACCAACTCCTAAGGCAGGTCAGGCAGAACCGAGTATAGAACTCAGTGCTTTTGTGAGCTGTTGCCTCGCTTCGACGGCTGAACACTTGTGGTGGCACACGTCTGACATGGAACGACAAACCCGTTACCTGTCCGAAATCTACCAGGCACAGCACAGCAGCAGAGCTCTGCGGAGCCGGTGGGCGCCGCCACAGCCCCCCGCGCCGAAGGAAAGCGGCGGGAGCAAGCCCGCCCCGCCCCCGGCCCCTGAGGGGCT
>VXAD01000751.1:299677-374190 GCA_013399195.1 Dicrurus megarhynchus | reverse complement strand
GGCCGCGTCCCGCCCCCCGGGCCGGCGGGGCGCTGAGCGGTGTCTGTGTGCGCAGGTGAGCCCGGTGCGGATGCGGCGGCCGGGCGAGGCGCAGCGCCGCGGTGCCCGACAGGTGCCGGAGAACGGGCCAGGAGCGGGAGACATGGACTCCGGCGGAGACCTCCCGGCGGATCGGCCCTCGGCCCTTCGGAGCGGGGTGGAGGAGCCCGAGAAGGAGGCAGATGGTGCGGGAGGGAAGGCTGCCTGGCAGCAGAGCCTGAATCCCGAGCTGCAGCAGGGGTACCGCATCCTGCGCGAGTTTCTGCTGGAGAAGTACCGGCCTCTGACGGCGCCGTTCCTGAAGCCCCTCACGGATCAGGCATTCTTCGGAGAAGAAGGTGCTGGATCCCTCTCGGGCCGTAAGAGCAGCCAGTCCTTGCAGCAGTTGCCAGCTGGAATATGGCTATTGAAAATGGAAGAGAAATTTTCCAGCGGGCAGTACACAGGGATAGCAGATTTCGTGTGTGACTTCCGGCTCATGCTGGAGACTTGCTACCGGCTGCACGGTGTGGATCACTGGCTCTCCAAACAGGCCCAGAAGCTGGAGATGATGCTGGAACAGAAGTTGGCGCTGCTATCCCGGTAGGTGTAGAAAACTCTATAGGGTCCGTGCCACGTGTTGTTTACATAAAGTAGAACAAGAGGGTGTGTTTCTTTACGTAAAAAGTTTCGTTAAAAGAAAACGAGCATCAAACAAAATCCCACAACAGAAAGAACACTGGTACTTTCAATACTTTCATGCAGACGAACGTTTCCTACTGAGAACTATTCAAATCTTAATTCAAAACGCTTTGGAAATTCCAAACCTCAAAATACCAAATAGAGCACAGCATTTCCTGGCTAAGATTTTCCTTCTGAAAGAAGCCTTTTGTGAGCATGGAGGGACACTTGTTTACACAAGAGGTCAAATGCTTCTTTCTTTATTTTATCCTGTCGTGAAACTGCCTAAACTCTGCATGAATATTTGGCTCTTTGAAATTGTTATTTTTACGATTTGTGAAATTTTTACCGCCCTTACAATACGTAGCAATAAAATATTAAGCCGGAGTTACCTGCCTTGAAATGGTGTATTTTTTGATAATCATAAAATGAGAGACAATGCTTGGCATACTATAGTCTTAAATGGCAAGATGGAAATTGCGCTGAGTTGAAATGTAAGTCCCTGGCAGGATTCTTCTTATCAGCCAAAGCAGCTAAAACACAGAAAACTCTCCAGCTATATAGTAGAAAGCCAAGTTTAAATCACAACTGAAGTACATGCTTTCTCATGAGCTTGTCATAGGCATAGTTTAGTCATTATCAGAAAACCGTGGTGGCTTCTTACAGTGAAAAGCCTACCGGTCTTCTGAATGACATAGTGTTCTGCATGTAGAAACCAAGAGGTGTTTTTGGTGAAGGATGAAGGTGAAGCAGGAACACTATTAGGAAACGCGTAAAGCTGTGCGTGTCCGTCAGCTTTAAGTTTGCAAGTGACACACAGCGTGAACTGCCAGCTGGTAAGAGCCTTGCTCGTGCAGGAAGAACGCTTGAGGAGAGTGGTGCAGAAGTCACCCGAAAGCAGAGTGAATGTATTCAGTGCGGCTGTAGCAACAGTATGTTTGACACTGTTTCTGTGTAACAGCAGTTTTGGGACAGTCTGGTAAGTAAAAGGGAAGGAGCCGAAGGTAATGGGGCATGAGTGTTCCTAGTTTGCTTGAGTAAAAGCTGATTAAAAAAAAATACCAGAATTCCCATCTTGGTAGAGTTACTGCTGGCAGATAATAACGAAAAGGAACTTGGAAGATTTGTGGTGTGTTGATTTCTGTATATTGTGTGACTGTAGCATCTGTACTGTATTGAATTGAAGGGCATTTTGTTGAAGGCTCTTTGTTGAATTTAATGACTCCTCATTGGATTTGGTAGAACCTGAGAATGCTTGATGCCTTTTTATTAGAAACTCTGTGAGAAAGTGTAGTTAGTTTATGCACTGTTTTAACAAATAGCAATATAGGTATTTACTAAAAAAATTAATTAAATTGCTCTTGTCATTCTTCCATTCAATGCATGATCTTTTTCAAATATATATTAGGAAATACTGAACTGTCTAAAAATAATCCTGCCTCAGTACATAGAGAATTTGTCTTGTATTGACTCCTCGGATATTTGTTAGGATTTATTCCATATGTCTGTGTGCACTAGCTTAGTAAAAGTTTCTAGTAACTGTAAGTATAGAGGATTATGGAACCTAGAAGTCCTAAAGTTCTTTTACAATTTTTAATCAGACAAATTTGTTTGAAGTGTTTATCATAATTTTATTTGTAAAATGAAATTGAAGAACTATTTCTTGGAACAGTCTCTCTTACATCATTACAGCACAGTGCTTAGGTCAATGATCCCCTTCAAGTGACTCAAGGGAATCAATCAATATTGGTTGTATAATTCCTGAATACTACAAGCCACAGAAAATTACATTACAATGGAGCTTCCTTTTGAATGGAGATTGGATTTTTCTCCTCTGTCCCTCAAATGTTTTCAGAGGCAGCGAAAAACTCATACTAGTTTTAATGGAGTATTTTGAAACAATGTAAGAAGAAATGTAACTTTGCAGACAAATTTGTAGTGTTTTGTCTTTCATTTTTTGTAGTTTTAAATAGAGCAAAACTGGTGTTTGACATAGTCTTCTGCAACCTAAACCAGCTAATACACCTTTCCCCCCACCACCCAGCCTGCTATTTTTAGGTGTCTGCTAGAAAGGATACTTTCTTATCTTAGGTCTTGTGGAAGTTTTTTCTTTCCAAATACTTGTGGATTAAAGTAGATAATTCAATCTCCAAATAATATTTGATAATTGTGGTAAATATACACTGTTTTTAACTGGTGTGTAAACATAGGTCATATTAGTGTGTTGGGTTTAAGCTTAAAATTTCATAAAGGAACTTTCAAAGTGGAAAAAATGCCAGGTGAAAAAATAACTGGTTTTTTCTGAGTGAACATGCTCAATCCATAGTTCATAGGCTAGGCATTGATGTGCCACTGGTACAGAAGTTTGTAGTTGTGAATTGGATTGCTTTTTTCTTCTAGGCATTTAAGAGAGAAAACATCATTAGCTGTAACATCTAGAGGATGCTATGGGCAGGAGGATGAGAAAGCAACAGCGTGCATTTCTACAAGACGTCGTTCCACACCTCGAAATTTAGTAGGCTTGTCAACAGGCATGTTTGAGTCTGCGATGGTTCAGGTTCTAAGACAAGAGGAGCAACTGAGAGCAAAAGAGGAAAAGAGGTAATAAGAAAAATTGTTTTGCTTTGGTTTTCAGTCGTTATATCTTCCTAAAGATATAAGGAGGCTTTTTAGCCTTTTCCGAAGAGGCTAGCTCCTTATGGCTTTTTTAGGTAAATAAATGTTGTGGTGCTCTTATGGTCTTAAGTTCATTACTTCAATACAGTGCATCCACAAAGCAACAAATTAGTACCACTTTCTTGAAAAATTGCTGAGGTTGTTTAAGCTTTGAATTAAATTACAGATGCTCTTATTTTAGTTGTGAAACTTCTAATATTAACTAAAAGCATCCACAGTAATTTCCTGCTAATGCACTTACAGTTTCTCGTACGTATCCTTGGACAGTTTTTCATGCAACAGTTAGATTAAAAACTACCGGATTGCTTAACTACAGTCTAATTCCATGATCTTGTCGCTGTTTCCCTCACTGACAGCCAGAAGCAAATAATCTCTGCCAGTGCCACTGCTGTTACCTCACTGATGTGGCATTTCAGCTTGTCAGTTAGGTAACAATTTTAGATAGGATGTGTAAATAACTCTGAGATTTTGTGGTCTTCTTGAATTTAAGAGATATATAATTCCAGGCAGTGTTTAATGTTAATATGTTTCACTTTGAGTAAAGTGAAGCTTATAAGTTTGTATACTCTAACAGTAATTTGAGTGACTGTGTCTGAACATGGAGCAAAATGGCAAGATGGTATTTGCTTTAGGAAGCAAAATGTTTCTAGCTTTTTTCAAAGTGTACAGCTTTGTAGACTTTTTCCCAAATGTAACCAGCTCGCTCTTAATTTTGCAGGTAATCTTCATTTTCAACAGATTTGAAGCTTTATGACTGATTTGGCTGTTAGTACTTTCTCTAGAACTTTCTTTTTTCTTCTAAGCCACTAGTCTTCTAATCACACTTTGCAGGAAAAAAAAAAAGCAAAGATTTGTTTCTTTGGTGAAATTCTTTTGATTTTTGCTCAACTCTGTGTTCTAGAACTCAGAACTTGATGACAATGTCATGAAAAATGACATTTTGATTGGATTTTAATTCACTGATAGAGTCTGTAGAACAGTTTACCAAACAAAGTAAAAATTAGGCTTTCATACACCTGTTTTAAGCACATTGCTGCAAAACTGTAGTAATTAACTGTTAAATACATGTATCTGGATATACACAAAAGTCCCAGATCCTGTGCAAAGGATGGTTGATTCTACAGAATGTTCCATGATAACAGAAAAAGACCACAACTAGCTTGCCTCTTTACACCCTAAAATTTTGAACTGTACCACTTATTAAGAAGCAATAAAAATCTGTCAGTAGATAGCTGGTTTAGTATTTCTTTGACTCTCTTGACCCCCTCAAGTAATCATGCTTCAGATATCTTGTCTAAGTTTTCTTGCCTAATTGCACCATGTTTTCAAAGTAATTTGGACCTCTCTGTATCAATTGTTTCCCAACTCACCAAAAATGTTCCAAAAGTACCTTTTCCGAGCAGTTTTATGAAAAGGGCTTGGAAATTGGAAGGCCTATAAATTTCATTGTACATTTCCAGTGAAGATCACAATTTACAGTATATATAAATTTTCAAAGAGGTGCATATATAAATGGACCTACTTTCAACACTGTTTTTATTTGAAAATGTATTGCAAGTTTCTAAACTTACTTTTGCTTATTGTTAAAGTACGTATTATGTTATTAAGAAGAGAAAATGGTTATTCTGCTACTTTTTTTTTGTTTGTTTTTTTAGAAATCTGGTACACTGAGGTTGGAACAGAAGAGTTACTTTCTAAACAATATGCAAGATTGCAGCCTTGGGTATTTTAGTTGAAGAGCACAGTGCTGGCAAATCAGTTATGTTTGGATAGACAGCATCTGCTCTTCATCCAACTTTCAGATGAGTTATCAGGAACATAAAAAAAAGGGCTCAGTTTCTGGCCATCTAGCGGGTGACTCAGTGTGCTTGTACTTACTAGCCATAATTTGTCTTAGTTTAGAATGTCTAAGAGTTGCATACTTTCAGTCCCAAATAAATAAGGGTATAAATGCAAGGGCCTTTCTACAAAACTTAGTCTCATATCTAAAGAAATTGCCTGTTGAAGTCCAAGTTTATATATAATTCTTTGTTTTAGATTTTTAGATGCTTTCATAAGACACAGGCATCTTATGATGAGAATTAAATAAAACTAAAATTAAATTTAAAATATTTAAAAATATAAATAAATATATAATGTATATTGTACAGAAATAAAAATGAAATACAAATTAAATTAGTAAATTAAATCCTAAAAATAATTTTTGATTATTTCTTTCCCACAAAATCCTTGAAATTGATTTTGCAAGCTTTTTTTCCAATTGTGTATTTTGGAGGAACATTCTGAAGTGAGATTTTTATTTTCACTTCTGTAGTTATCTTCAGGGAAATCCTCCTCCAAATCCTTCAGTTACTATTGTTATAGAGGTATCCTTTGCTGAGGGTTCCCTTTTCTTGTAATTGATCTATTTCTTGCACAATCAGTTACACTATTCTTTATGCAATGTTTTATAACTTTCCCCAAGTGACACATTCATAATGGTAGACTCAACATGTAAAAACTGAGAAGATATCATTACAAAGCTGATTTCACTATTTTGGAACTAATAGTTTTTGTACAGCAGAAAAAGCACTTCCTCCCCCGCCAAAGTACATATATGACAACATCTGATTTACTATTATTGTCAGTCTTGTTCATAAGCATTCCTTTTTTTCAATTGTTGTAATTGTCAGAATATTGACTATATTCTTTGAATTATTAATTACTTTTCTGTGAGTTTCTACTCAGCTGCTTGGCTACATGCTAAGTAACAAATCAATTGATTTACATATTAGTTAACAAGAAATAATTGTGGAATTATTTTATAATTGGAAATGCTTGACTAGTTAGATACTGAAATATAAAGGTAAATTCCTACTGAAATTTTTAAAGCCACCAGTGAATGGCAGATAATTAACTGGTTGATTTCAGTGGGAATTAAGTATCTGTGTGGCTTTAGTTTGTTGAAAATTGTGCTAGGCAGTTCTGTGTCTTTACCATCTCTGAAAACATGATCCTGGGATAAGTTTCAGACATGTTCATTAAAATATTTAGAGAATTGAATTCTGGCTGCAAGTTAGTAATTTAGTTAAGGAAATTGTGGAATAAGGTATGCCTATATAATCGGTTTTGCTTTTTATGAGGATGTTAGCATGGAATTAACTGGATTCTATGGAAAAATATAGAGGATGTAATAATATAGTTTAAGACATTGGAGGTACAGAAATAAGGTTGCATGGGCATCTCTAAATGTAATATCTTCTGACTATTAAATCTTGGCTTAATTTAGAATATTATGTATTGCTAATCTATATGTAACTTTCTGCTTTATTTTTTAAAAGAAAGTTTGTAGAAACAAGTTGTTGTAGAATTAAAACGGTTCTCTATGTCTTGTCATTAGAATTCCAGTGTCTGACCTTTTACCTGTGAATCAGCACCTAAGTGGGTTAGAAGTGGTAATTGGGAGAACAAAGTAAAATCTAGTCTTTGTCTCCTCTCCCCACCAAGAAATCTTCTGTTGCAAGCAAGAAGGAATTTGCTGTTGATTTGCGTCTGCTGCCTTAAATAAGGGAGGAAACTATAAGAAGAGTAGGGAGTTATGTCTGGACTCTCTTTTTGGTGGTATCTCTACTTGAGTATCATGTTTGATGGGTTTTAAGGTTAGATGCCACACAAGAGCTGCAAAACAACTGATGCAGGTGTGTTCTAGAAATATGGCTGTTATTAGTCTAGAAAGCCAACTTTACCTTAGAATAGTTCTGTTACTGCTGTAAGTCCAATACATGTCTGCAAACATATTTTTGGTAAATTTAAATAAAAGTATGAAACAACAGGGTTTTTTACAATTGCTGTTGACATAAAAGCCAAATATATACGTCCAGATAATTTCTCAGTGTAAGGATATTTGTGCCACTAAAATATCAAATGTCTTTCTCTTACCCCCCTCTCCACTATTTTTCTGCCTTCACACCTGCTCCCTTGCCTTGTCTCCTATTCCCTCTTTACTTCCCTTTATCCTCTTGAAAAAGCCACCCCAGGAAAAAGCTGTGCCCTCCAAAAGATGCTAGCAGAAAGACTTCAATAATGAAGATATGAAAGTGTGATATTATTTACATGTTTTCTTGATTGTCTGCTGAGAATGGAATGATAACAGATATTATGGTAAAACAACAGCATAAAAACAAGGCAAACTCTTTACAACTGAAAAAACTTACATTTTTCTTTTTAAAGAACCTTTTTAAACATTCTTAAAAATGGTATAATAATTGTAATTTTATCTAGACAGAGGTGAATCTAGGGTATTGTATTTATTTTGATAATTCTACCATGAATTAAATTATTACTTGGTAAGAAGTTGAAACTCTTTGCAAAGATGGTATTTTTGGATCACCTACAGCTTTTTTTTATTAAACGATACTGAAATTCTATTGTTTCTACATATGTTCCATCTTATCATGTACTCACTAATTTAGTCTTATTTCCATACTATATTAATAGATTTTACACCTTTTGGAGGCAGGAGATTATTAGGGAGTATGTTTTACATTTAGGAGGAATGGGAGAGTGGGATCTAAGAGTGCTATGAAGTTTATATTTGAGACCACTTTGTGCTTGATATAATTTCTCCCTCTGCCTCACTTGGACACTAGCTATTTTTATTTATTATTTTCAGTTATTTTTATTTATTAAATCAGTGCAATATTAGCACATTAAAATAGAACATAAATCAGAATAAAATAATGCCCACTTTACCTGTGCAAGTAGAATTGTTGAATTTAGTGGTTTATTCACCAAGAATGGCTAATAGGATTTTGTGCTGAAAAGTGGGATTTTGTCTTTATATTCCATCCTTTATATTCTTCTTTATGTATCATCCTTTATATTCTATTCAATGCAGTTAATGCTGCATTGGGAGGCTGAAGTTAAGAATTTACTGACCTGTTTGCTTTTACCTTTTATGTTTTACATGAGTCTGTCTTTCTGCACTTACTAGATTTTTAAATAACAAGAATGCATGTATGTGATACTAAAAATTTTTGTTCAAAGTATGGTAACAAGTCACTGAACATTTAATTTTATTATAGAATATAAAGTCTTCAGTGGAATCTCACTGTATTTTATGTTATTTTGCGTACACATGGCATGTTTCTCCTGTGCTGATACTAAAATGTGGACTAAGCTAGGTTTGTTGCATTTTTTGCATTGTTAAGATAGCTAGTCAGTAATGTTTGAAATACATGCCCTTCAAGCTAGAAGCCACTATTAACTTCATGTTGTCAAAAGAAACATTTTAAATTATCATTTGTCTTTTGCTGAATTTGCAAGACATTAATGCTTTGAATGGATACATGACATTTATTTGCTTCTTGTTGATGAAGAAATAAAATTGGAGGTTTGCAATTTGGAAAGGAGGATGTGTAAATTCTGGTAGCAGGTCACATTTGTGTAAGAGGCAGGTTATAATTTTTACCAGTGATAGAAGCTTCAGAGAAAAAAAGAGGAGAAGCTTAGGATGAGCTCTAATAAATTTTCTGTAAGTGCAGCTGTATCCTAATGCTGTCTTTTGGAATCTGGTCATGCCTTCAGGCAAAAATGTTAGTGCAGCATTAAAGAAAATTTCCTTCTGTTGGTAATCTTTGGTATTTGTGTGATTCATGCAGATGTCCAGTTTTCTGCTTTGGAAAGAAATTAATATATCTTCTATCGTAGATAGATGGTAAGATACATGTAATTGATTATCTGAAATGGAAGCATTTCTTTTTCTGACACTTGTTACCCTTAAATTTCATGATGAATTTACAAGTAAATGCAAATAGAAGTTCCCAGTCTATCATATGAAGTTTACATATTGCTGTCATGTTTCCTCTTGCTAGTGTTTTGTGTGGACTCCCAGATTACTCAGAAGTTTTTACAGGCCTCTGATTACTGATAACCTCTTTCTCTGAATGCACGTTATTTCTGCTCTATCCTGTTTTTTAGATAGGGAGACCAGAGCTGAATACATTTTTTCAGGTGAGGGCAAACCAATTAATGTAATAACATTTTACTTTTGGTATTACTTGCCATCACATTCTTTGTGCGTCCTGATACTTGTTTCTTTTTTGACTACCATTGCAAACTGACTAGTAGCACGCCTTTGGGTGGGAGGGATAATGGCTGTTGTGTGTGTGAGTGAAGGACTTTGTGTGTACACTTGTGGGTTGAGGAAGGGAGGTACAACACAGGTGATACACAGGGCAACCATTTGAAAACAAGATTTACCTGGAATTTGTTTCAGAGATTTTTACGTGGATAAATTGTTGGAAACACTTAATTCTGATAAAAAGGGGTTGGGGAAGGAAATACATTTTTTTTAAAACCCAAAAATTTAAACAACTCAAACTATTGATATTTGCCAGACTTTTTTCTTACCTTTTTCCCTTTTTTAAACTAGTGGTGATAGAGACAAAAGACTATGATTTCCCATTTTGTTCTGATGCCTTAAGAGGCCTCCTAGACACAGAGACTAGACAGAATAAGGGAATTAGGTAGGTATTTATTTGAAAGGCCTTCAAGGTACACCCTGGGGAGCCAGAGGCTATTGCCAAGATGGACCCTAAGATGGACGACAGGTCACGAGTTCTTCACACTTTTATAGGTTTGGTGCTTTTGCGTATCAGGGTTAATTCTCCAATTAAAGCTTCAGTTTAATGATGTAATTTCCCCAAGCTTGCCCTGCCTTTTGAGTCTTTGGTTTACACATTTTGGGCCTAGGACGGTCTGAGTGTCCTTGGAGAGCAGGCCTGGAGAGGCTTTGTTACGTCTAAGTAGCACAAGAGAGCAGAAATTAACAGGCTACAAGAAACCTCAGAGTTACACATTAAGCAGTACAGGATTTGAAAAATATAAAAGTCAAAACCTAAGGCATCAGGTCCAGTGATGTGTTGTGCACTGCAAAGTAAGACAAACGGAAGTAAAACTTCAGTTTTTACTGTGCTCTTTATTACTTCAAGAGAAGTATGTTTGGCATACTGTAGTGTTGATTTTTTTTCTCCCTCATTTCTTTTTGTTCACCCAATATCTAAATTTTCATGAAATTTCTTTTAATAGGCAGAGAGATCAAGAAAGAAAAGAAGCAGAAGAAGCTACTCAGAAAGAAATAGAAGAATGGGAAAAATCACTTTTAGCTCAAGCAGCACCTACAAGGATGGAGACAATGTGGGAGATTCCAGCTATTGGTCATTTTCTTTGTTTAGCACAACAGATTTTAAATTTACCTGAAATAGTATTCTATGAATTGGAACGTTGTCTTCTGATGCCTCAGTGTAATGTTTTTTTATCTAAAATAATGACTTCTTTGTTAAGTCCTCCTCATCGCAGATCTACATTACATCGCAGGCCTACATTTTCCTACAGGACTTGGGAAGCTGCACTCAGAAAGAAAGTGCAACACTGGTATACTGTTGTAGGGCAGACCGACAATCCTAATGGTGCTGCAGAAAAACTTGGATTATGTCCCCAGTTTTTCAAAGTGCTTGGAGAAGTTAATCCCTTGGAGGAAAAACCATTTCATGAGCTACCATTCTACCAAAAAGTATGGCTGCTAAAAGGTCTCTGTGACTTTGTGTATGAAACACAAAAGGATGTTCAGGATGCGGTGCTAGGTCAGCCTATCCATGAATGCAGAGAAGTAATTCTTGGCTATGACTGCTTGGAGAATGCATATGTTCACTTTCCACAGTTCTGTGGTGCAGATGTTCGAATTTACAAACAAAAACCTTTTCAGGCTCCTGAATTCCCATCTCTTCCCATCAAAGTTAAAAAAGTGCCACGTATTAAATTGGAAAGAGTAAAACGTGAATACGGAAGCAAAAGCAATGGGGAGATCAGTTCTGCTGGTAGAGAACTGCTGTGTCATTCCAAGACAGAAGGAGAGAAAAGTATGGGCTCCATTGTTATCTGTCCAGAAAAAAACCCATGTTTAGGTAGCTTTAGAGTCACAGATGAGATGAAGGTTGACTGTGAAATAAAAGCCTCAAGAGTTTGTGACATCAAAAAACCTGGTTGCTATATAGAGAACTTCAGGAATTTGATGACTTCAGGAGAGATTGTTGATATGGGTGGTCACCCTAGTTCAGAAGAAATAACAGACGTGGAGAATGGACAAGGTTGCACTGAAATGGCCAGAGTAAGATCTGAGCTGAGTCTGTTCAAGGAGAACACACTGAAAGCTTGCCAAATGCACATCAATGGCACTTCTAATGACAACCAAGAGAGAAATTACCATGAATCTGCTAAGGAAATGGTGCTAGAGACCTCACTGCAAAATAACAGGAAACTAAGTAAGATGCTGGCAAAAAAAAAGAAAAAAAAAAAAAAGAAGTTGAAGGATATTCTGAGTGAAAATCTACAGAGAAAACTTGATGAATTGCAAAGAAAGCGTGAGATTCATCTTCATCCATTCAAATCATATAAATCTGAGATCCAGAACAAGTTGTTTATAATTAAAAAAAAAGCAAAACATAAGAAGCACAAGTCTGGTAAGTTGACATTTCTACTTAGAGTAAAAATTAGGAGGATACAGATTTTTTTTAAGTTTTTTTCTTAGTTGATAAGTCTACATTTTATTTTGTGAAAAAGGAGAGCCTTATTGCATTAAACAATTTGGATATTCATTTTAGAGTCAAAGTTACCTACCTGATAACACAAGCATATAAAACATCAGCTAATTAAACTGTAATTCATTTGCAGAATGTATCTTTAGAGAACATAATTAATTGGAAGAGTTCATTTGTTGCAAAAAATATTCAGGAGAATGAATGTGACTGACTGGTTAGCATCAGAGAGTGTCACTTGAAGGCATTTTATGGTGTCTTATATTATAGCAATTGTGGAAATGTTTCTCCCCTTTTTGGTAATATTACCATATCCAGATTATGAAGAAACACAGAGTAATTACGTGAGATCATAAATCTAAAATCACTCAGTGGAACTGTGCAGTCTTAGGTTGCCAAACAGTACTGCTTTGACTGTGGGCCTGATTGAGTCCAACAATTGGGATGCATCAGCATCAGAATTTGTGCTGATGACATTTTTGTTACAGAATTGGATACCATCTAGTTAAGTGTTTCAGGTAAGTGATACACAGCCCAGATTTCAGTTAACTCACTGGAAAATTTCAAAGGTATTTGCAAACAGTAAAGTTACAAAATCCTTAAGTCAGTTCGAATTGTTCAGGTAGCTGTAGTGTTTTTGATGTTATATGAAGCACCATAAAACCTTCATCCTGTTGAGTCCTGGGCTAAGTTATCTGTGCTAGATTTTAGCAGACTCCTTCAAACATATTTTTTGAAGTAACAGGCTGCTCTTCAGAACGGTGTAGACTGACAGATAAATACTGGATTGCATCTGAAAAGCTAAAATCAAGAATCTGGGTGACAAAAAAATGTCTTCTAAAGGGTAAGAAGCTAGCCAAGGTCTGCTGGTAGTGCATTTAGCTAGAAGTCAAAATCTAAACCTAAGAGAACAAGTAATACTCAGATCCTAAATATGTGCACGTAACACCCAAAGAACTGTTTTACTATTTAAATCACAAAGTCCTCCTTGCAAAATATTTCACTGCCCACATCTAAACAGAAATTTTAGGAGTTGCAGTTGAAGTTGATATATATAGTATTCAGGGAAACTAATGTATTTTACATTTGCCTTTGTGACTGTTAGTTCTCTAAATGTGTCAATGTTTTCATTCTTTTTAAAACCAAGCAAACTGAATAATAACCCAAATGGCAAACAAGGACTCTAGTTTATGGAACTGCAGTCCTTTATCTCCTGATATGTTGAGGCCTTTCCCATCTTATTCTGACTACTTTTTCATTTGACCTTGCTGGAGAAAACTGCAATAACTTTACAGCATTGCAAGCATTTTTCTTCCTATGGTTGTTAAATGTCCATTGCTCCTGTAGCTGCTAGGCTGAAATGGATCGGATTCGATTCAATTAATGCTAATACCTTGTTGTCTTGTAATGTTTCATAATATTTAAGGCTAAGTAGTATTTCTTGAAGATTGTCTGAAATTAAATCTTCTGTTTAAAGATTCCCTTACAATGTAGACCAGAAAAAGTGATTTAGTAAATCTTGTTCTGAGTCCACAAAGACACTTGATTTAAATCTGATTCTAGCCGTAATAACTCTTTACAATGTTCTTTAAAAGTGCAGTAAGTAGAAGAGAACATTAGGAATGTAAAAGTGAATACCTTTCATTATTTTTCAACAATTTTTTTTTTCCTGTTGTTGATTATCTTAGGCAGCTAAATGTAACTGAGTCACAGTTTGTGTTTCTATTGAGATGATTTGCATACTCCTGACTGCGGTAGTGGTACCCATCATGAATATAGAATGGTCATACAGTTTTTCCATCTGAAAACTCACAGAAATATTGTGAGCAAACTTACTGGAGAATACAGAATACTGGAGAAACGACTGAATGTAATTTACCATAATGACAGAGTTTTCTTACAATTTATGAAAAGGTGTAACCACTTTACTGAATCTGTGTCTTTGAAACGAGGTGATGGTTATTATTGTGGCAGTGTTCTGTGTCAGTATTACTGACAGAGTAGTACTGAATGTAGTGGGAAGACAGAATCAGAGAGAACAGTTCTGTAAACAACTGCATGCTATGCATTCATTTTTAAATGTTATTTTCTTACTGGAGCTGGATAAATAAAAGTTTCAGTGCAAGGCACAGTGCAAGAGCATGAGAATCCTACAATTGCATGTTTGAAACAGGGATTGGATGAAATTCAGAACATCTGTAGGGTTGAGAAAATATGAGGGACCAGAGGCTGCTTGAAATAACTGTGATGTGCCTGAAGCAGAGGTTGAAGTAAGTGTAAATTGAATCTCTTTTTATTCCATTTGGTATACAAAACACCAGTACAGCACACAAGTTTAGAAGAACCTTGGTTGTAAATTCCATACCCTATACTCATACTCTGGAAGATTCATAGTAGTCTGCCTGCTTGAAGTCCATTTTACTATATATTTTATTTCTTTAGAGTACCATTGCATTTTGTGAATGAAGTCAAACATTGCTTGAATGTAAGAAAATAAATTTAACAGCCTTGCAGCAACTTTGTAGTGCCTGGTTTACTGTCCTTGGGAGTTTAATCTTCAGAAGTCTTTTGGAGACTTTTCTCTTAAGTGTTGTAAAAACTTTGTCGTGTTGTCAAGCCTGTAGATAAAGGAACAGCCTGTTGATTATGTTGAAAACATTGTCAATATTCCAGCAAGGTATTCCAGCAAGTTGTAATAATGTACTCCATGCATTAAGCTTCAGTGCCACTGTCTTCAGAAATACGTACCACTGAGGTTTTATAGGGTTTCTTTACGTTGTTCTGTAAATCACCAATATTAATGCACATGTTCGGACCAACTTAGCTCATTTGACTGTGTAAAAGTGTATGCTGTGTCAATATGGAAGCCTCAAAACTGTATAATAATGCTTCATTTTCCAGATGGTAGCATGTTATATTTTCTAAAAGAAGAGCTGATGGAAGCAAGATAGAAGAATAGGAGAGTAAAAGGAAACAGGATATGCTCAGTAGTTGCCAAATCTTTGAAAGACATGAAGTGTGTCTTACAAATTTGTTAACAGAAAGATACAGGGCCTGTTATTTAATTTGAGAACACTGCAGTTGCTGCTAGAATGTAATGGAAAAACAGAAATTCTTGCAGTTGGACAGGGCTAACTTAACTGTATTCTACCATGACAAATACTACTGAGTTAGTGTTTGATACTAAAAACATCTGTTGTCCCATCCGGGATAGCAATACTCTGCTCCATATCCAGCAAAAAAGTTGCATTCTTCTAAAAATAATTATTAAAATAAGTATTAATTCAAAATTGCTCTGTGTTGTCACTTTATAATTTGAAGCATGGATTGACATTGCTTTTGTTCTTCAAGGAGAAGCCACAAGAACTCAAATAGCAGAGTTTGTAATAAAAAGTTTTACTAGATCTGTAAAAAAGTTTCTGTTTTCAAATCACATTGATCCCAATGTGAACAAGTTATAAATATGTTGTATTGTTCTGTTCTTGCTGAAGTAATTTATGAGTGTCAAGAACATTTTTGGGGTTTAGTGTTTTGTTAGTCTCATTTTTATGCCTCTAAAATAGTACTAGAAGAGATCTGAATTATTTCTGTTTCCCCTTCTTCACCCTTAGATGGCAAGACCAACTTGAGATGGCTTATGTTTTAGTTGCATCTAATCTCCCTAGTGTGTTTTTGGGATGCTCATAATTAGTGTTCAGGTCCTAGTTGTTATGTTACTTTATTAATTGCGTATCTATTCACTGGTATTATCTGTGGAATTTGTTTCGGCTTGAAACGAAAACCTGTAGCAGTCAGGTATCTCCTGCACCTACTGAACTTAAGTTTAATGTATAAGAATTTTCACAGAGCTGGCTAAGGGGCTCCTGGTTAATAAAATGTTGATTTCCTATGAACTCCTGTTGGGGGTGGGATGCCTCATTGTCTCTTCCACTCTGAACTGAAACCAAACTGAAGTGTGGAGCCTTTTGGAAGAGGCTGTGGGGAGATGTAATTAGTAATTATATCACAGTAAATTGTTAGTAAATGTAAAGTTACACAGGAATGTCTTTAAATGTGGGAAGGAAGCAGGCTGTGTTGAATTGAGTAGGTGAACTAAACAGATTATGTATATGAGATTCTTAATTAGAAATTCTTTTCTAATAAGGACTTAATAAGGTTCTAATAAGGTTTAATAAGGTTCTAATAAGGTTCTAAGGTTTTTCTAATTGATTGCTTTTAGTCAGCAGTTAAATATATTTGTAATTGAGTATGCTCTGAAAGGTACAGTACACCTCAATTCAAAATGAACTGTGATCTGACTGCTGTCAGAAACATTACTTCATCTGCTCAGGAATTAATATAAGCCCTTGAAATTGTTTCTTCACCTGGGATTATGGGCAAAAGATCTCTAGCAGACCTCAGTGGAGTGATTTGAGAAGTTGCCTCCCACTAGTGATTTTGTTATCCCAAGACAGGGTTAGTAGCTGGGTGTGTATAACCAATTACATAGACAAGATACTTAAGTTTATTACAGGGTTGCAAGTCTGGGTGCTGAGAGGAAATCCAAAAAACCATCACACCTCTGGGTTACAAAGCGGGGTTTTTATACACTTTTTAATAATGTATTTCACCTATGCAATACATATGAATTACAGATAACTGCCGATCGTGAAGGATTGTGTGTCGATTGTGAAAGAGAGTGTGCTGATTTTTTACCATTGTTTGAAGCTGAGAAATTATTTTTGGAAAACCAGATACAAGTTTTTTTAAAAGGGAGAAATTATCAGTACTACCATTACAACTTCTTTCTAATATCAATTTGGTATTTTAAAAGAGTGTTATGCAGTAGAAGATGAATTTGCCGTAATTAGTTTGCTGTATATATTAATTCTCTCTCATCATACAAATATCTGTAGCCTTTTCTTAGCTTTTAATACATGATATCAAAAAATGCCTGCACCATAGGACATCTGGTGTCAAAAAGATGGGAAAAAGACTGTGTTGCTGGTCTATACAGATTCACACTTAGCTCACGGCAGTTACCAGCCTGGGAATTGTGTAGGTCTTTTGGTATATATTCCAACAGGTATGCTTCATGGTATGTCAGACTCTATTTTTAATTTAACGACGTAAGGCTTATATTACTTGTGCTTCTAGACGGTTTCTTTTAATTCTTGGTGTGTCTGTATCTCTGTATATTTCCTACTTCATGCTTTTCAGATGCTGATGTGAAGGAAGAAATTTTTTTTCTTTTTTTAAAATTTTATTTTATTTGGGCTTCTAATTATTTATAACTCTTTCTAAAAATTTTCCTCCTCTTTTTCATAAGGATATATTGGGGAAAAGAAAATATTTCTGTTTAACTGTTACTTCTTGAATTATACTGCATCGTGCATCATATAGCACTGGATGCTGAAAATAGTCAAGGAAATACTTGTTGAAAAATATGTTGAAAGTACTCAAGTAAAATGAAAATTTTATTTTAAACATATTAAAATTTTTCTTCAGAAATACGTACCTCAGTGGTACGTATTTCTGAAGTAAAGAAGCAAGACAATCTAGCTGCCTTAGTTTTTTGTCTTTTCCTTTTATTTCCAGATAACATTTTTTTACAGGGCTATATCAAGGAACCACCATATGACCAGACGTCTTTTTGAGTCAGTTTGTCAAGAAAGCTTCTAAGCATCTACTTTAGTTACTTCAATGAACAGCACTGTTCTCAGTAGTAGCATGCAGCTGTATTCATAAAGTATATAACAAAAATGCTGACTTTTTTGCCCATTGTCTGAACGTTTGGGTTATTGTTCTAATAAATAAGCTTCTCTGTGTTATCACTTGCTCTCTAATGTGAAATATGTAAGTGTTTGTTTTTGGTAGTTGAGGGCTCTTTAATTTTTTTAATATGTTTGGTATGGGGAGTTTCCACGTTGTTTTATTGATTTTAATATAGTTTGATTTTGTGTGAAGTTTCAGCTATAGATTCTTCAAGCCCTGTGCCTTGTCCCATAGCTGTGTTTATTTCAGAGTCAGGTAAGACATTCAGGAAACTCACAGTGTAATAAACTGGAAATATAGTTGCATAAGCATCTGTAAGTATTTGTATGTACATGTACATACGCATATGCACACACCTAAAGCATCTGTTAGGAAGAAAGTTAAGTGCAATTTTTGCCGATATTTTCATTAATATTAATATAAAATCTGCCTGTGCTTATGTTATTACCAAGTGTCTGCAGTCATGCTAGTTGACAGCAAATTCCACATTGTATGACTATTTTCTTCATGCTCTCTGTTTGTTTAAGATTTTTAATTATTCTTTAGGACTCTGGAATGTGAACAAGTGATACTGTTAGAGTGATGGTTTTGGCCTGAGTGAACGAGTCAGAAGTGATCTTGTTCAAATTTACCATATGAATGTAGAAATAACTATGTAAGAAACTTTGCTGTCTTGCTGTGGCATAACTACTTGATTTGAAAAACGTATATGACTTGTGAACTCTGACACTGTAGGCAGTAGAGCACTTGCCTTACCTTCAAAGAGATTTTTTGTTACATCTGGGTTTGTATATAGCACAGCTGCGTGTGAAGTGCATTATAGGAAGTTGTTTGCATTCTTCTAAAAATGCTAGGTATTGCCACAGGCAGAAAAAACAAATCAATCTGATTTCCTTGGCAAATTCAGTATGTTCAGTCAGGGATTTCTAGATACTGCTTGTCTTTTGAGTATGTCTTTTTACTATTAGATACTGAGATCCCAGATCCTAATGTGAGATTCTTTACAGTGTTAGAGAAACAAATCTTGCAGGTAAGATGCTATATTTCTTACGTTTGTGCCTTAAGTTCTAGATTTCACTTCTTGCAGAAGAGTGGTGTGAATGTTACTTTTAAGACTTAGATTTTTAGGTGCTGTATTGCTGAAATTGTAGTAGGCTTTTTCTTATGTTTTTTCCTTCCACCTCACACGAAAGACTGCAGTACACAGATACTTGTTTAGTGTTTGCTTCTGCTGAATCTAGTTCTGATTCATCATGTTTACGTGCCTTACTGAAAGCCATCATTAGTTCCAGTTTAACTTTCAAGTCTGTATGTAATTTGGTTTTATTAATAAAGTGCAACAAACAGAATTATGAAGCTTTTCTCTTTTAATCTTACAAGGAAAAAAATCGCTATCTAAAAAAGCAATCACAAAGAAGAGGAAAGGTGTCAGAAAGTCTGCCATACCAGAATTTCAGGTAAATTATTTTAATTTTTGTTTTAAACAATTGAAATATGAATGTCTATTACATAAGTCCTTTAGTTTCTGATAGAGACCTTGGAAGTATTAACTGAAGCTTCTTCTAGTTTTAAAGGCTTAAACTGATAGTATTTTTAAAAGTACATTTCACCTTCTCTTGGTAGAAAGTATTTAACCATTTTTCTTATGTGCAGCTTGAACACTATTTGCAATGTTATGATCCCAGATATATCTGTTACAGTATAAAACCTGTAAAAACTAGGACTTGTTAAAAACATTTTTAAGGTAGATATAATTCTCTGGGATAAAATTACTTGGTTTTGTATGAGCTGTGGCAATGTGGTTCTTAAATTGAAATCTGGCTTGGTTAACTGAAGGACTTGCAAAATAGGAAATTTTATTCTGTTATTGCTTATCAGCATGTGATTTCTAGGCCTCTAGGATCTCTTGGGCTCTAGAAAGCACCAAGAGTATTAATTATGCTAAGACGGTTTTATGGTGCTGTAGTAGAAGTGTTACGGTACTTCAGTTCTAAGTTGCTCTCTGTGTGTGCAAGGCTGCTTATATTCAGGTTCTCCTTTGCCTATCTTTTTTTTTTTTTCTTCAGAAAGCAATCTGTGCTAGTTTGGCCAGTAGACTCATGCTGAATCATGACTGTTTTGTAATACCCTCACCCTGAATCAGCTGATTCCATCATTATCATGTGTTTCAGATGGAGCTAGTAGAATTTCTGGTGTTAAAAATTATTAGTAACAGGTCAATGTTGAGAAACTACTGATGTTTAAGTTACCCTGACTTTGTCTATATTGTAATGGTGGTGAGTAAAATGTTTCCTAACAGCTCCAAAAAATAGGTACAGTGTCTAAATTTTTTTTTCCAAGCACGTTACCTGCATGCCATGGATATATACAGTTAGTTTATGAATAATTTCTTACGTAATTAAACTACTACAGTTAAGTAGTCTGTCTAAAACACTGTCTATAACTTAGCTCAACCTTTTAGCTTTAGTAGATAAAACATAAGTACATTTACATATCTATGTAAATGTATATTAATTACCATCTGTAAAACCTCACATTAGAAAGTAACAAAATACTTCTGGCTCTTTTGATCAAAGCTAGGACTCATATCTGTTTTAGGTGAGGCTCAGACTGATTAGTATTGAGCAGTTTAATCTTATTGAGGAGCTTTTTAACAACTTAACCTGACTCTTTCAAGAGGTATGACTGTTAGAAGAATTTGCAAATATTAAAATGTTTATATTTGGAAGAATACTTAGACTTTTGGAGTCTGGTAAGGTGTGCTTCAATATATTCTTCCCCACATACGTGAATGGCCAAACTGTGAAACTATGTAACTGGTTGAAAATACAAGTATATTTTTTAAATACTTGGTAAAACAGCTTAGAGCTTACAGGCCCTGTGACATATGCTGGAAGGTATAACCACAAGAACATTGCTCTTCATCTCTACACATCAGTTCTTTTGGAGTGAAAGTTAATAAATTAAAAGGTATAATATTTTTCCTACATATGCAGCCTTCATAATATGCAGCCTACAAATGTGAAAAATCCCCAAACCCAACCAGAAGACACTTTATTTTATAAGATTAGGTTCTGTACTTAAGTATAAATAGATCTTTTACCTGAAAATCATGGCTTGGCTTTAATGCTAAGTAAATTAGTATTAATAAGACTTCTAATGTGTGCAGTGACACAAATCAAAATCAATTATTAACAAAAATTCAGGAGATAATAGTGCTACTTAATCTAATATTTAGAATGCCGTTTTTATAATACATAGTTCAAGGCTGCTTTAAAAAAACCCACAAAACCCCTAAAAACAACAAAACAAACTCAAATCAAAAGCAGATGCACATTCTTTTTACCAAATAAAAATGCACAAAAAGCAAGCCCTGGTTTTAATATTTTAAGAATTATTGGAGAAGTGGGTTTAGAGCTTCATAGATCATGATTTAGTTGTCTCTTGCTTATTATTCTGAGTTCCAAGCTGATTATTACTGTTGCTCATTAACATTTTAAAGAAATTAACAGTAATTACACTGCTGTACAGAAGGGACACTAATGTGTTTTGGGGTTTTTTTTCCAGTTACAGAGTACATTTAGGTTTGGTAACCAGTGCTTCACTCAGTCTTTTCTCCTTTCACCTCATGAGTGTTCACACCTAGCTGTATGGACCTACATGTATGATAATTAAGGAGAAAAGGAACGTGCATGCTCTGTTTCAGTGTGTCTTGAACAATTTCAGTTTTATTAGCTATGGTCTATATTAAATGCAGGTCTCAGAAGGGGGATATCTGAACATTTTCCGTGTGTAGATATCAGTGATAAAAGAGCAGCTTCATAGGAAATGCAATTATAAATAACAGTCATTACAGAACCTGAAATAAAGATGAGGCCCTGTTCAAGTGCATAAAAACTGTGTGAAAAGTGTGTCTGAAGTTAAGGGGGCAAGGAAAGACATCAGTGATCTGGGGGAGTACACAAGGTTTGTATTTATCAATAGATCCACAGATTAGATATGGTTCTATGATGTTAAAGAGTTTGTTTATAAATTGATTACAGGAAAGTCCCAAGTTGGAATGGAACTTGGTCCCCCATCTTTCCTTAAAAAGTTCAGGGGGGACTTTTTTGTATTTCTTCCTTGAAGTTTTAGGAGTCAATGGGGGTCTGTGAGAGATTACTGAGATCTGAGATTGTATCATAACATGAAAGCTGAACACTGAATATGAAATTTTACTGAATACTGAATACCTGCAGCTTCCCCTCTATACAGTTGAAAAACAGGATGCTTATTGCCTATGAAAAATAAGCCCCTATATAGTAAGTCCTGTGCTGGATGTGATGGTGTCTGTGTTGCATGTATGCATGTTAACATGTACGCAAGTAATGAGATTACATTAATGTAAATGTTTACAGCCTGAATCTTTAAGCCACCATGTAGTGTTCTAGAGAATAGGGGTGAATCTTTCTCTGATATTTCAAAAAAGGAAATATTTTTTCACTTCAGATTATTTTTTTCATGGTAAGTGATTAGAAAGCATGTTCTTCAGGAACCATATGTGAAACAGCCAGTAAGCTATCAGAATGTGACAGAATTATTAGATTTTAACATTAATACATTTTTTCTTTGCCTTCATGTTAACTTACCCATAAAAACATACAAAACAAGTTAGAAGGCAATCTTGTTTGCAGGAAATTGAATTGCTAAGTTCCACCAATTACCAACGACAAGCAAAGAACACTGAAACATAAATAAGAATCTCATTGGGAGAAATAGCATCTAGAGTCCATATCAGAATGATCGTGTGAAGTACATTTTGTTATTTTCATCACTGTTTTTTTCATCCTTCCTTCAAAACACTAGCTTCATTCTATAAGATAGGAAATGTTAACCATGTGAGAGAAGTTTCAGAATTAGCTTCTTCCCAGTCCGTGTGCATCTTTATTTCCTCATCTCAAGTCATACTGTGAATGAAAAAATCAAAGTTTTTCTTGAACCCTTTTTATAGTGTTTTTCAGTACAGTGTTGGAGTATTTCAAATACTAAACTAATCTTGACTGTAAATCCTCCAAACTCAGCTGCTGTTACCTTCCTTGTTTTACCAGTAGGTAATGGACACACAGTTATGACCCTCAAATGTACATCTCATCTGATGAAAATTGTGACTTAGAGATTTGATTACTCTTGCCTGTCACCCCCAGCCCCAAGAAAATTAAACTTTATTTATTGGCATTGTTTTTACCATTGATGTAGTTTGGATTGGTCACATAGGAAAAATAAAAAGCAGCAAAAAAATTTAGTAACTGAATTGTCAGGTGTATATATAGTCAAAAGAGTGGATTATAATTGTGTAGGGAAAACCTTTATCCATGCCTTTATTGACTTTTGTCAAGGACTCTCTGATGTACTTTTTTGCTTAATAATGCAGTGTCATAGATTTCTTCACAGGCCAGACAGAGCCAGTATTTGGCTTCAGTTTATATTTTATGTATTTGTAACTTCTTTAAGTGCAGGACATGCCTGTTGAACCTAGTAGAGTTAAACACAGTGGTTCTGTTTTCTGGGTTAAGAGACATACCTTCCTAAGTAAATTTTGCATACACTGTCTGTGGCAAGACGCTGCAATTTCCTTATTAATTTGCTATTCTAAACTTGATAAATGTGACAACTGTAATGCTTTGAGTCACTCCATTTCCTCAATGCTTCAAATGCACACAAATGTTAGGAAAATAATGGTATTTGTGCATTAGAGGTCTCTGAAATTTGTTTTGCTAAAAGTGTTGATTCAGTGTTTTAATTGTGACTAGCAAAGGTGCTTTTTAAATATGAATTTGCTGAAAATATGGAACTGCACATGAATTTGAAATAAAAATATATTGTAATAAATTACTGATTTGGAAAAAATACTTAGCAGTTTTTTGATAAAAACGTTTTAATGTTTAGGGTGAGTTTTGTATGGGTTTTTTAAATTTAATTTTCTTAAATTTTTTCGACATGTTTTCAGTAATAAGGAAAACATGTCCACCTGAGGTTGTTCAGAAAAAACAAGTCTTATTGTAAGATAACCTGAAAGAACCTAACATCTTAATAATTTCTAGTTTCTTAAGCCTTAACTTGTCCTAGATGATGGTAAGACAAAAGATACAGATCGCTTTTGTTTGACAATTTTTTCAAGAAAATAGCTTCCATTTTCTGAAAGGAGAAAAATGTAAAATGCTGGTTTCTAAAGACAAGAATAAGAAGAATATAATACTTTTTCAAAACATGTGTTAAGTAGGTAGATTTGGTAGATGACTAGGTTGCCTTGGAATCATCAAGGTTGGAAGAGACCTTCAAGATCATCCGGTCCAATTGTCCACCCGGCGCTACCCCTATCACCCCTAAATCACCAAACCACATTGCCAGATCCAGATGCCTCTTGAACATATCCAGGGTTGGAATACTCTGTGTAAGCATTTAAAGTTATGTTCAGGAAAAGTTGTAACAAGTGTTACATGTTATAACCACAGCATACTACAAAGCTAGTATACTTAGTTCACCAAGGACTTGTTTGGTACTCAAAGCTGTGCTAATTGTACTTGAGACAGATTTGGTGGTTGTTATTCACAGAAGTTTTAAGAAAATACCTATATTTTGAAATGGAAGCTTATAGGTAGAGATGTGGTTTATGTCTGAAGAATATTTTCTTCTTAGATTTTCTTCCTCTCAACAAGTCCTGGTTTTTTGTTTGGGTTTTTTTTTTACGTTTAAAAATACTATGAGAAAATAAAAATCAAATGGTGGCACTAAGTACTAATGTGCTTTTAAATTTTATTTAATTTCACTGTACGTTTTCCAAGTCCCGCATCACCAAGTGTTTGTGTTCATTTGTTTTTTTAGCTTATTTGCACTAATCTTGATGAACTCAGGGAATTAATCACAAAGATTGAGAATGAACTCAAAGATCTGGAGGACATTAAAAAGAAATCGGTATGTGACATTAAAAGCTTTCTCTTGTATGGATATGAAACAGATGAAACAGTGCCAGTTACTTGCTGAGGCCTGTCAACTGAAGTTTTTTGTGCTGTTCAGTAACTGCATGAAACCTCCTAAGGCTGATACTTGGGGACTGTAATCTTAATCTTTCCTGTATACAATGCTCTGTTCTCAAATGTTTTTATGATAAGTGAATTCAATAACTGTGTTAGCACATTTCCCTGCCAAAACAAAATATGGATAGTGGTGATACCTTAGAACGAGTAGTTAATTTCCATTAAACATATGACCATTTTGCCCCGAGGATAAGTTCTTACCAACAAATAATTACAGGATTGAGTTCTCACACCTGCCTATGCAGTGCTGATCAGAACTTCTAGTGAGTTAGAATTCTTAATATCTTTTTTTTGCATATGTTATTAAAATTTACATTGTTTAATATTTATTGAAGGAATTTCTACCAGAAAGCATGCTGTCTAGCTTTTGATATCAGATTGAGATACAAATTTTACCAATATACCCTGGATCACTGAGTCTGTGCAACTGAAAACTTCAAAGGAGTAACAGACAAGAGAATTCAGCATGTTTGGGCTTTTGTAGGAGGCAGTGATTCTAATTAACATGGTGGATGGGTTTAAATACATGACTACTACTCATTTAAACAGCCCTTTACAGTGAACTCTTACTACTTTTTTCATTGTAGTTCTGTTTGTTGAACCTTTGGTAGGCAGTTCTTTGGTGGCATTTCTGTGAAAAAGAAGTAGATAGAAGTGTTGATTTTTCTATATATTAGAAATTAGGCTGCTTTTAATTCAAGTGAAAGTTTATAGTCTCATGCAGAATCAATGTATTCTTAAGTTATTTAAATAGGGGAGAGAGATGGGGTAGGAGAGAAACAATATAAATGAGGATTCTGAATGACAAGTATCAGCACAAACAGTTAGCATAATAATTGTTAATGTAGGCAAAGGAATAATACCAGCCTAATCTTGAAATTATTTTGTACTTGCTAAATTGCAAACTGCTTTTATCATAAGAATGCCAAGAGGTTATCAGAAAAGCTATGTCAGCAATAGGATAAAAAGCCAAAAATGAGAGTATGCTGCAGCATATCCATAATCTTAGTATAGATGAGACTTTTAGTCGGTTAGTAAAACTGTAGGAACAAGACTTCTTCAAGGGTAGACAAATGCTAAATATGTCATAATTGCTCTTCAAACTGAAATCTGATAATGTCATTATGTAAGTAAGCTGCATGACTTCAGCAGGAATACTATGTTTAGTTCTAATTGCACCGTCTTAAAAAAACCAAACACTTAAGTACAGGGGAGTTAAAATACAACTCATTCAGCATTCAGAAGTTATGAGGTAAGGACAGTCTTTTGTTGTGCTTTTATAGACCTATCAGATCATGATTCTGGGTCTCTAAACACTAGTGTTGTTAGAAGTTTTATGTAAAGGAAAAGAGTTAGGATTAATTGCTGAAGAAGCGATTATGAGGAAACAGTTAAGTGAGATAGTGATTTTGAAAAAAATAATTATCAGAGAAACTTCATGTTTACCTTTTAAACATACAAATAGAAAGGTATTAACTTAGGTGAGTAATCATAAATTTGACTTGCTAAAATGAGGTTTTGCTTTGTAAGGAAAGTCTTTAGGATTTCATTTTTGATGTCTAACACCATATGTAATTATGTTAAATATCTGAAAAACTGGAGAAAATGCGGACTCTCATTCTTCAGCTCTAACCAAATGACAGTGTCAGTTCCAGAAGCACCCAGAATCAAGTTTGTTCAGATTTTCTGAAGTGCATAGTCTGTTAAATAAAACATTTATCTAATTTGATAATGGAAATTTGACCTAATGTGAAAGTTTATTTTAATGTGATGGCACTTAAATGCTGTTCATGGACTTCTTTCTTGTTTTGACTGAAAGATGGTGACGTTCTTACTACTTCATGTTAATTGATATTGATTTTTGTTTGCAATAATGACCGGGTGAAGCCATAGGAATCTTTCTTCTTCACGACTAATCTCCTTGGTAATTTCAGTTGTAGTAGTTGCTAGCACATGATACTGAGAAAAACCTTCAAGGCAAGCTTTACTGTTATGTAACTAACACATATTAGATGTACCGCTTATTTAACTTTATATTAAGCCTTTCAAGTATAACCTTTTCTTAGTCGTAACCTCCCTTTTGTTACCTAGAAGACCATTCTAGAGAACATAAAAGGAATTCCTTCTCCAGAATTTGGAAGTAGTGGAGACTATAATGAAAGAGCTGAGCTACAGGACCTTTTTAATATGAATAAACTTACACTGTTTTCCCTCATTTTTTGTAGGTAGTTGGACTGGTTGTATCTGATACTTTTCAGAACATCAACTTGAGACAACAAATGACATGACAGTTTTTTGTTTGGCAAGTTAGAAGAAAATTAGAATAGGGTTGTGTAGTAGAAAGTAATGGATAATTCTAAATTTTGGCATTTCCACAAATTTCTTTAAGAACAATGAAATAATAAATCTGTTGGAAAGTATTTTCACTGTTTAGTTGATTAGTTTGGTTCTCTACTCTTGTACACCTCTAATGTCTTTTGAATTAGGTATGAGTAGCATTTTTTCCTTTTAAAAAGCCTTGCACTTTTTCTTGATTACTGGTGAGTTTGTTATACCCATGATGAGATTTGCTTTGTGCTAGCTTGCTGCGACTGTTTAGAGTGGAAAATTAAATTTGACCTCAGTTCTTTAATTTTGAAGAGTTCCCCTCTGCTTTTGAAGTCTAGCCACAGTTCTAAAGCAATGCTGCAATTTCACATATGCTTTCAACTGACATAAGCCAAAACTGCTGCCAAATAAATAGTTCCTACTTCCTATGTCTCTGGAAGCTCCTATTTTCTGTGCTATCCCATGAGAGAGGGTAGCAAAATTCTTTGTTCAGTTGCATGGTGAGAGATTGTGATAAACCTAACTACTTATTTCTGCTGGTGATTTTTTTGTAAGCCAGACCAATTTTCTAATGCAATTTATCATGGAGTGCACAAATACCTGTGCTTGTATTCTGCTGCAGGTTGAGTGGTTATTGTAAGAACAGAAACGGCCATCTGTGGGCAAAAGAAAGTGGGACTGATTTTGACAGGAAAAGTGCCTTTGTGTGGCAGGTAAAGTTGTATGTGATATTAGTATCAGGAGTGCTCTAGAAAGTCTATTCTTCAGCTACTGAACAGTTCCTCTCCTTACCACATATTACACATCCAGAGGGAGAGGAGAAATCAGTCAGATTTGCTATTTAAGTACCTGACTAGAAATAAGAATGTGAAAGGTGCAGAAAGGGGACTTAAAGGACTTAAAGTTTAATGTTTTGTGCACTGCCTAGTGAAAGGCTGATACCCTAAGGAATGTCTAAGCTAGAATATCTTCTAGCTCTTGTACGTTGCTTAGGACATGTGAAGCAGCATCCTTTAATTTTAAAATAGTGTGGCTAAAACCTGGAGTAAAAGTTGAATAAATAGAAAAAACCCAGAATTTACAGCAACAAAAATTAGATGCTAGTAGAAATTAGGTCTCTTTTGTTGCTAGTACATAGAAAAGATGTGGGTGAAATTACAAGCAGTCAGTAGACAATTATAAACCTGAAGTAGAGGAACATATTGCCTAAAAATTCTATTGATATTTTGTTGCATTTTTACCTTTTGTTTGTTTTTGTAAAATTTAGACTTGAGATATAATATGCATGGCCATTCCATTGACTGTGACCTCCTAGAAATTTGCTGTAACTAGCAAATTGACCAAGATATGCAAAGTAGCTTAATTCCACACTCGCAGTGGTATTGCTGAAAAAATAATCTTGACAAACGCATGTGATAGGGAAGCATTTTGCTAGTATATTTAGGATCACATGGAGACTTCTATGTAATATATGAAATTTCTTTTATGAGAAGAGGCAGTAGAGTAACACATTCTGTCAGATCAGTATGCAGGTTAACAACTATCAGTCTCTGGAACTTTGGATCCCATTTTTCCCTAGGTCTTCTCTGTCTGGTCAAATCAGTGGAAGTTGCAGTGTGAATTGAAGTCTTCTTACTGCCTTTCAGATAATCAGCTTTTCTTGTGATCTGAAGTAGCTTTGTGGGTGTGTGAAACTGTTAATTAAGCTACTTAGTAGGTCAGTTGTATGTACTTAGCTGTTGCTTATCATAGCAGAAGTTTATTTTTCATTTTTTGGTTTTTTTCAAACTTTTCTTGACCTTGTGTAGTATTAAAGTGACAGGACTGCAGGTACTTGTATAAAATAATGAACTTAGGGCTTTTTTGCAGGTGCTAGCTGAATTTGCAGTAAAATGAATGGGGTTTTTAACATGAACGTGGAAAGATTTCTTGTATACTGAAGTGCAAGACTTTATTTTGGTAGCACCATTGGATTTGAATCATGCCCTTTAAGTCTGATGGATAAATGCATAGCTGTCTAGGGGGTGAGAGGGGAGGCTGGAGCCCAGGATTCTCAGTTAAGCTGAGAAGGTTAAAATGAATAAAGACCAGTACTTTCCTGAGAAGAAAATCACATTGTCCCTATAGAGGGAGAAAGTCGGACAAAGGTTAAAGGAAGGAGAATTACTTAGTCAAAGGACACCAGGCAAGGTAACAACTAATTATGGTTTGGAGAAAAGGCTGTGAAGATTTTATTGTTTGCAAAGGTCTGTAACATCCTGATGTTCTTGACTTAGTAGACAAAAACGTAAAATCCTCCCTTTAAAAGGTTTTGTGTTCTGCTATTGTTCCCGGAGTTTATAATGAGATGGTCCCAGGAGGTTCAATGCCTTTGTCTATCCTTGGAAGTGGATATTTTTTTAGGCAGGTGAGTCAAAAGACCTGAAAGCAAACTGAGGTTTTCTGCAAAAGTATGTATTTCAGAGTGCACCTGAAAATTTAAAGTGTCAGAAATATTTAGAACCTCAGACAGAAATTCATTTGTGGGATTATTCAAAGGAATATATTGATCCAGGGTGGAACATACTTCCCTTGCCTGGTTTGGGGTTTTTTTTGGGTTTGTTTTTTTTTTTTTTGAGATTCCAAATAGGCTGCTGTTAAATTTGTTCATAGGGGTGTAAGCATCTAAGCTAGGAGACTGCTTTCTGGGGTTTTTCATTTATTTGCTACATTTTATTTTAAAAATATGGTAATGTATGGGAAAAATAATGCAAAATGGTTTATTTTAAAAGTTTATAAAATATTCCCTCTCTGTTCAGTGAAGAAATGGGAAATATTGTCACATGTTTGGAAATGTTTGGCAGGGAAACCATCTTTAGACAAGACCGTCCAGGGACTTGCAAAGAACTTCCCTTCAGCAGAAATTCATGTAACCATCAGAAATAGTTTAGGGCTCTTACTAATATTTTAGTCAATCAGACCTCAATTTTACAAACAATTAAGTGGAAAAACCTACTTTGTCTTTTCATTTGGGGCCCATTGAGACATTTTTATTATTGGATTAAATCCTTTTCAGTTTTTATTCAGAGGTTGACTTCCTTCTCCTCATTCCTGCCTCCTCTTGTCTTGACCAGTTCCTCCCTCCCCAATGAAATACATACCATGCTTGAGACTTTAGCACGTAAACAGTTTCCAGTTACACACAAACAGGAAATACTATAATCTGAGAAGTCTGTGTGTGCACACCCATTTGCAGGTTGAAACTGCAAGTAAAGAGAGCTACAATAAAGGAGACACCAATAAATACTTAGAGTTTGTGAGTATTAATATGCACACATCAAGTCTTGCAGGTGAAACGTTTTCTATTAATTTAAACCTAGGTTCTCTGTTAGTGTGTATCTTCATCTATAATGTGTCTAATATACTCTCTTTTCCCATCCTTATCCCAAGCACTTGATTTGGGCTTTAGTCACCTCCAAATACTGTTATTGCTTCTTTGTGTCTTGCCTGCATCTCTTGAAAACACTAATATGAGCTCAAAATACTGATTTTTGAGACAGAAATTTACACATTTACATCCATGCAGCTTCTTGTACTTCTGAGGACAGATGGAAGATGTGGAGCATTTGTAATATTTAGTTGTTTAATATGAATGAATAAAGCCAATTTTATGCTTCAATTTTCAAAATCTTCTCCACAATAGTTAATTTGTCTTCTCTGATATTTTTTACTTTGGTTTATCTCACTAACATTCAATATTTTGTCAGTCTTCAGTTTTTCTTAGCTTCTCCAGTTTTCTTCTTTATTGTCTACATTTTTCACAACTATTTTCTCTTGATCTTTCATGACTTTCCTTGTGTGACCGACTAAACCTCCAATAAATGTACGCTAACAAGCTTTTTTTAAGCCACTTTTACCACATACCTTTCTCCAGTTCCAAATGTGAAAATGAGGGTTCTGCATCAGAGGTGAATGTGTGCTTACACATTTTTGTCACAGAAATACTACTATGTATTCAGAACATTTCGCAAGGCTTTGGATTTTGGTCAGTTAGTATGTTGTTTTGAAGAAATAATTCAAGGCATTCCTGTCAGCACACAGTAGTAGCAAAACAGCTGATTTTAAGATGCTTAGCTGAAGAATAGAGAAACACTTACATATTCAGAGTTAAGAAGATTAAATACTCAGATATATGGGAGGGAGTTAAGTAAGATCTTAACAACCTAAAAGACATAGCTTTTTTGTAAATAGTTTAAGATACTACATACATCCAATTTCTTTGTAAGTTGCAGAAATGTAAATCAGTTAATAACTTTGAAGGTCTTCTAATGGAAGAGTAAAATGTGACAATTCAGTGCTGGATAATTTCACTGTTCTGAGTTCAACAGTAAGTTCATCCTGATGATAATCTTTCTCTTGTGTTTTTGTGGTTTATATCTTTAAAAAAAAAAGTGGTATATTGATCAACAGAACGATGATTGTGCAGTAATTTTCCCTGAAGAAAATTAGGACATGTGGCTAAACATCTGAAAGAAAAGCTGTTTCATAGTAATGAACTAAATCAGGAGGCAAAGACAGTCTTGGTAGCAAGAAATTTATTGCACTTTGTTTTGGTGGTGTTGTTTTTTGTTTTACTTTATTTGCTTGTAGTATATAAGAAGAGAGTATGAGATAATATTTTAGGATATAACTTGGTGTGATCAGATACCTAGGTCATGGAAGTGCAAGCTGTAGTCAGGACTTTTCATTAGTTGCTGGTAAATGCTCAAAGATAAAATTGATTCAGAGATGTCATAAGTGAATTTGTTTTATAATTTACTACAAGTCATTCTTTCTGACTCTGCTTAATCCCAGTCTTCAAACAGTATCAGAGGTTAGCTGTTGATATATATTTATAATGTTCAGAATTACGTTGCTGAAGGTAAAATACAAGATAGTAACTTTCAGGAACTTTTATTGTAGAAGACAACTCTAAGCATTTTCAAAATTAAAACACTTTCAGTAATAGATGAGTTTGCATAGTGTGAATACATTATCTTGTCATGCATTCCAATTCAGTCAATATTGGAAGTAAGTGTCTGAAATTGTAGCATTTGGCCCATAAATTAGTTTTTAAGAACATTCAGCATTAATCTATATATGATTTGAAAAAGGTAATGATCTCTTTTCTTTAGGTATCTGGTGTCCAAAGCAGCTGGAGATCACCAACTCCCTCTCTGTGTGACATCACTAGAAAACACTAGACTGGTGATGTCACACATACCACAGAACCCCGCAGCAGAATGGAGCAGGCCTATTAAGGGTAAGTTTTCTCCCTCCACCACCACCCCTTTTCAACAATATTGCATGGTTTTATAAGATTACTAATTTTCTTTACTTTATGTCCCTAGGATAGAAAGTAAAGATTACAGACAATCTTATAAAACTGCATAATATTGTGGTGTTGTGTGTGTGTGTTTATTTAAAAGCAAAACAAAAACTATGAAAAGTTCAGTCCTTACCCCATGTATCAATATCCTGGCTCCAGTCTGCTTTGGGGTTCCATGATAAGTATTCCAGAATAATGTATGCTGGGGCATCGATCACAGAGAGTGGAGTCAGCATTTCCTGGCTGCTCTGGATGTCAGAAACCTTGTTTTAAAAGGTAAGTTTTCAGTTGAATGTGTTGAATGTGTCTGCATTCATATGGAAACATTCAGCCCATTTCTAAAATGTGTTTTTATTGTATTTGCATTTTTGAAATTTACTTGCAACTTGACACAGCACAAAGTCACATTTTATACTTCTCTGTTTAGTCCTTTTTTTCTCTTTTATTTTCCTGTGTTAATACCTTATATTGTGTTTCTAGAAAAAAAATAATGTCTTGTTTGTCACTACTTGGAACAAGATGGTAACTAAATTCTGTTTAACATAATTCTCAATGATATGGACAAGAAGATCAAGGGCGCCTTCAGTCAGTTCACAGACAGTACCAGGTTGGGTGGCAGTGTTGACCTGCTGGAGGGTAGGAAGGCAGAGGGATCTGGACTGGATCATGGATCTGGACTGGATTGTGGATCATGGATCCAGGCTGGCTCATGGGCCAAGGCCAATGTGAGGTTCAACAAGGCCCAGTGCTGGGTCCTGCCCTTGGGTCACAACAACCCCAGGCAGTGCCACAGGCTGGGGCAGAGTGGCTGCAAAGCTGCCCACGGGAAAAGGACCTGGGGGATGCTGGTGACAGCAGCTGAACATGGGCCAGGATGTGCCCAGGTGGCCAAGAAGGCCAATGGCATCCTGGCCTGTGCCAGCAACTGTGTGGCCAGCAGGACCAGGGCAGGGATTGTCCCCCTGTACTCAGCACTGGTGAGGCCACACCTCAAATCCTGTGTTCAGTTCTGGGCCCCTCACTGCAAGAAGGACATGGAGGTGCTGGAGCGAGACCAGAGCTGGGGAAGAATCTGAAACATAAATCCTGTAAGAAGCAGCTGAGGGAGCTGGGGGTGTTCAGCCTGGAGAAAAGGAGGCTCAGGGGAGACCAGAACTACCTGAAAGGAGGGTGTAGCCTGGGGGGGGTCAGCCTCTTCTCCCAGGGAACAAATGCTGTATGTTCCTGATGAATGTACACTTTTGGAGGTCCAGCCTGAACCTCCTAAGCTTCAGTTTGTAGCTTATCTCTTACATTATATCATTTGCTATTTCTGACATTTTGCAACACAGACATTTGTGAAAACAAGTTTGTTATCTATAGAAATTATTAAGCAGCTATATAATAGGGAGTTAACTCATAGCTTTATCAGTCATTGATTTGCCTTCCCTCCTGTCCCGAATAAGAGACAAACACAAGACTGTGTTAGAGAATCAAATCGCATATGACAAGAAATGCTAAATTTTGTAGTGATGGGTCTTAAGGTTATATAAATTTTTTAAATGTCTCTTTTTACTATTTAGTATTTAAGGAATAATAACATCTAACCTTTATGTGTTTGCATAGAAAACCAAGTGAACCACAATAATTTAAAAGATAAAGCTTTATTTTTGTTCCAGTTTTCCTTGGCCTTTATTAGTTCTGTTTTGACTACTTCTGAGGAAAAAAGCTTCTTCTCATGGCTTAAATTTGTTCATGCTTCCATTTACAGGTTTATTGTAAATTCCAAAACCCCACTAAGAAAAGTAAATCATGGAGATAAAAAGAAATAATTAATTTATGTTTTTAAAAATTATGTTGCTATAAAATTTTCATTAAAATTACTTGGAAGTATGGTTCCTGTCTGCCTGTTTTCTCCACCTTGTTGAGCTCCTTCTGAAGGGTTGCACAGCTCTCTGGGGTATCAGCCACTCCTTCCAGCTCTCTGTCATCAGTGAACTCACTGAGGAGGCATCTGCCCCTTCATCCAAGTCACTGATGAACAAGTTAAACAATACTGGACCAGTATTGAACCCCTGGGGACACCACTAGAGACAGCCCTCCGACTAGAGCTAGATGTAGAATTAGGGGCCAGGAATTGCTTAGGTTTTTATGTTTGTTTTTGTAAGCAGAGAGAAAAGTAACATATTTGGGGTTTTTTGAAATATTAAAGAAGTCAGTAAAGTCTTGAAGTCTGTTCTTGACTAAACATACTGTACATATGCTGGCTGCATAACAGTTGCTGCTTCAAATTTATTCAGTGGTTAGCTGATATTTTTCTTTCTTATAAATACTCTTTTTTTTCTACTTAAGCCAAGATCTTAGCCTTATTTAAAGACAAATTAGTCTCAGAAATCAATAATTTCTTGGGTTTTTTACTTTGCAGTGATTTTTAATATCTTTTCAGTATTAAATTTTAACACATCTTCTTTGCTATATCAACTACATGTACAGCATTTCTATTTCACAGTAGTAGTAGCATTGGGGGTTTTTTGCTATTTGATTTTTGTTTTGAGGCAATGCACTAATGCTCTGTAGTATATAAATTAATTCTTTTAAAACAGTCTGCCAAATGTTTTGTTTATCTTACAAGAAAAAGAAATATGTGCACGTAATATTCTTTCATATGTTAACAATTAATTCTGTTGTTTGCTCACATTAAGAGATGATACCAAATGCCCTGGTAGGCTACAGTATGTACAAGGTTTGGTTTTTGTTGTAGTGATTGGTGACAGGTTTTACACATGTGACTGACCACAAGTGAAGGAACTTATAATACAGTTTACTGGCTTCTTGTCTGTGTGTTCAGCACTGATAATTGTGTGGTAATGTGGCATAATTACCTACTTAAAATCTTTGCTTTTGTAATTTTAATTGAAGCATGAAGGTAACTAATTTGTTTTGTTATGTAACATGTAAATGATTATCCATAAAAAAATAGATATCCGGTCTTCAAACAAGCATTCAACCTGAGTGATCTTGCTGTACATTGGAGAGATCTGCCAAAATGTGTAGAGAGAAATTGTTCCAAAGTCCTTAGGAAGATCAATCTTGTAGACTGCTGAAAGGCAGCCGTGACATGCTTTATCCATATTTTCCTGCCTTACATCTCTTGGTGTGCTAGACCACAGGAAGCTGTGAAGGATATGTGCACTATCAAAAGCTAAATATGTGTATGAAATAAGTAAGTTCCCAAGTCTTACTTCTTTTTCTTGCTGAACCATAGTCTCTTTACTGTTTTAAATCTTCTCTGACCAGTCAAGAGCTAAAATCCTCATTTACATAAAATGCACAGAGTTAGTAGAGTGGCAGAAGTGCTATACCACATCTCTTTTGTAACAGTTACGTATATATGCATTGTTCAGTCTTTTACGCTATGAACTACAGAAAAAAGTTTTGGGAAGAAATATGTACAAGGGGTTTCTGTGAGTGTTAAGGGGTGTGTTCTGCAGCACCATGGCCAGCATGATCGTCATTTCCTAATGTCCTCTCTCATTCAGACTTTCTAGATTTATGAAAACATGAATATGAGATTACATATATCACTTTCGAAAATAAAACTTTTTAATTATACATTTTAATTAAAAGCTTAAAGGATTTTACGTTGGAAAACTGGTCTTTGCTGCACAGTCTGTTGCTTCATAAAGGATGAATTTGCTAAACTTCTCTTTTAAAAAAAACTTTCTCTAGAACATTAAATAAAATGTAATGGAAAAACTGTGGGATTTTTATCCTTGAAAATTGTAGTAAGTTGGTTTTTTTTGCAAATAGTAATGTTATAATTTATACCACTTCTCTTAAATGAGATTGTGGTGAGATTTTCTGTAAAAATTTTATCTCTAACTCAGAGAAGTGTACATACATGATTTTCCTGACCTGAGTGGATTACTACGTATGGTAGTTACTCATTTAAGTAATTTTAAACACATGGTGTATTTGTAGAATGCTGTTTCAGTTTTAATTTTGACCTGTAAAAAGTGACAGTCCTTGCAGTATTACTTTTCTAACTAGGACTTTACCCCTCTGTAGTATTAAAATAAAAGGAATAATTTCTTACATAGGTTAAGGGTAGATGTAACTCTGAAAGTTTCCAATCTTTTCTTCCAGTTATTTTCTTCATATTAGTGTAAGGGGATTACTGTAGTACTAATACAATCTAACAAGATTTAGGTCTAATGCAATGATAAGTAAATGGAATTTTTGTTTTCAGGGAAGATGGTACCACCGGAAGCAAGCAGTAAAGGAATTGCATGGTACGTTGTTACGACTGCTTAATGAACTGTTACCATGGGAACCAAAGCTAATTAAAGCATTTCAAAGAAACAGGTAATTACCCGCTCTCTTTTTTTTCAACAGTAGTGCATGGGATGAAAAACAGAACAAAATTCACCTTTTAAAAACTGATCAATATGTTGGCTTCTTAAATAAATAAAATAGTTTGAGGAGAGGAGTGAGACACTGGCAGTACTTTAGTTGGAATTATTTTATATTCCAGAGTTACTGTCTCTAAAAAATTTGAGCTTAACCCCCTAATGTTTTTTTCCTCTAAAACACTCTAGAATCCTTAAGCATGCTGACCAATAGTGTATCACAATACAGCTAGGATTTATATTGTTGCTTATTTGGTTAAGAGATGCTAAAATCCTTTCTCTAGAAAACTACACCAGGGCTTCTTAGAATACTCTGACTACTTACTTTCTTAAGCTACATAAATTAGCTGTTAATGAATTCTCTACAGAGCAATTCTTGAAGCATTGTTTTGAGGTCTCTGTAACCCAGTAAATTAGAAATGCATCTGGAAAGAAGTATGTCGGAGGAATACGAGTGAAGCAATGATGGGCTTAAATCTAGTAAAGTGCAAGTATTAGTAACAGTGAAGGTGCTACCCTGATTATAAATCATGGAGAGATTAGATACTGTCTTGAAGCTCAGTGCCATTCTTGCCTGTTAGCCATTCAGGTGTTACTATAGTCGTACCTTAGTTTTGCCACGTAGACAATTAAAAAGCAAGGAATGATTAGAGGCTTGAACTCTGTGACAAGCGATAGGCAAAGAGGCTGCTTCTTAAATGTTGAGTGTGAAGGCAGCAAGTTACACAGTTATGTGAGGCAGAGCTAATGCTGAAAAGTGTGAAAGGTATTATGTTTAAAATACACAATGCCATACCAAAGACATTAAATTGGTTCCTTGGTAGCTTATTTTGTGAATACCATGCATGAATTAAAATCCTTATTTGGAAATCTGGGATATTGTTGAATATTTTGCTGTAAATAATGGACCCAAATACAAGTTTTGGGTTTTTTTCTATTCCTTTCTGTTCTCATTTCTGTTCATTTTCCTTAGCTGTTAATTTCTTCATTTCTTTTGCAATTCAGAATCCTTCTGGAGATTTGACAGACTGTATTACTCTCAGGAAGAATTTAATTTTCCAGTATGTGAAGTTTACAATTTTATCCTTTTTGTAAATTCTGCTGTGGAATGGTTTGGTGCCCAGTATTACTTCTTGTTTGTTGAATCATAGAATCATAGAATTATAGAATGGTTTGGGTTAGAAGGGACCTTAAGGATCATCTAGTTCCAATCCCCCTGCCATGGGCAGGGATGCCTTTCATACACCAGGTTGCTCAGAACCCCATCCAGTCTGGCCTTCTGGGGGTGGGGCTTCAACAACTTCTTTGGACAACCTGTTCTGGTGTCTCACCACCCTCGCACTTAAGGATTTCTTCCCAATTTCTAATCCAAACCTACTCTCTCTCAGTTTGAAGCCATTGTCCGTTGTCCTCTCACTACAAGCTTTTGTACAAGTCTCTCTCCAGCTTTTTGGAAGGCTCCCTTCAGGTACTGGAAGGCTGCAATTAGTTTTCCCTGAAGCTGCCTCTTTTCCAGGCTGACCAATCCCTCTCAATCTTTTTGCACAGGAGAGGTGTTCCATCCCTCTGTTAATCTTGGTGGCCTCCTCTGGACTCAGTCCAACAGTTCCATGTCCTTCCCATGCTGGGACCCCAGAGCTGGATGCAGCTCTGCAGGTGGGGTCTCACCAGAACAGAGCAGAGCAGAGGGGCAGAATCCCCTCCCTGACCCTGCTGCCCACGCTGCTTTGGATGCAGCCCAGGACACGTTTGGCTCTCTGGGCTGTGAGTGCCCATGGCTGGGTCATGTCCAGCCTCTCACCCACCAGCACCCCCAAGTCCTTCTCAGCAGGGCTGCTCTGATCTGTTCATCCCCTGCCTGTGCTGATACTGGGGATTGCCCTGACCCAGGCGCAGCACCTTGCACTTGATCTTACTAAACCTCATGAAGTTTTCCCATGGACCTCATTTCTCAAGCTTGTCCAGGTCCCTCTGGATGGCATCCCATCCTTCAGGTGTGTCAACTGCATCACTCAGCTTGGTGTCATCTGCAAACTTGCTGAAAGTGCCTTCAGTCCCTCTGTCTATGTCATTAATGACGATAATAAATAACTCTGGTCTGAGTATGGACTCCCGAGGGACATCACTTGTCCCTGATGTCCATCAGGATTTTGTGCCATCCACCACTACCCTCTGGATGCCACCATCCAACCAATTTCTTATCCATCTAAGATAAGTCTGCTTGTCAAATCCCAATCTCTCCAATTTAAGAGAGAAGGATGTTGTGGGGGACCATGTCAAAGGCTTTACAGAAGTCCAGATAAATGACATCTGTAGCCCTTCCCTTGCCCACTGATGTAGTCAGTCCATCATGGAAGGCCACTGAATTGGTCAGGCAGGACCTGCCCTTGGTGCAGCTGTGCTGCCTGTGCTGAATCATCTCCCTGTGCCTTAGCACAGCTTCTAGGAGGGTCTGTTCCATGATCTTCCCAGGCAGAGTGAAGACTGACAGGTCAGTAGTCCCCAGGGTCCTCCTTTCAACCCTTTTTTAAGATGGGTACAATGTTTCACTTTTTCTTGTCACCTGGGACTTCACCTGACTGCCAAGACTTTTTCAAATATGGAGAGTGGCTTGGCAAATACATCAGCCATTTCCATCTCTTCTGTACTTTCAGGTTCTTTAGGTAATCATGAATCTGATCTTAACTTATAGTGGGAGAGACTGNCTTCAGTCCCTCTGTCTATGTCATTAATGACGATAATAAATAACTCTGGTCTGAGTATGGACTCCCGAGGGACATCACTTGTCCCTGATGTCCATCAGGATTTTGTGCCATCCACCACTACCCTCTGGATGCCACCATCCAACCAATTTCTTATCCATCTAAGATAAGTCTGCTTGTCAAATCCCAANTTTATCAGGGGGAGTCACCTTCTTTGACCTTCCTTTTCTGACTAACATGCCTGTAGAAACCCTTCCTGTTATTCTTTGTGTCCTTTGCCAAGTTCGATTCCAGCTTTGCCTTAAACTTCCTCACCCTGACCCTACACAACTGAACTGGATCTCTGTGCTTTTCCTGGGCCACCCNCTGCCCTTGGTGCAGCTGTGCTGCCTGTGCTGAATCATCTCCCTGTGCCTTAGCACAGCTTCTAGGAGGGTCTGTTCCATGATCTTCCCAGGCAGAGTGAAGACTGACAGGTCAGTAGTCCCCAGGGTCCTCCTTTCAACCCTTTTTTAAGATGGGTACAATGTTTCACTTTTTCTTGTCACCTGGGACTTCACCTGACTGCCAAGACTTTTTCAAATATGGAGAGTGGCTTGGCAAATACATCAGCCGTTTCCATCTCTTCTGTACTTTCAGGTTCTTTAGGTAATCATGAATCTGATCTTAACTTATAGTGGGAGAGACTGTGCTCCCCCAGTCCCTATCCTGCTGTCCATCCACTCAAGAGGTGTGGAAGAAATCTTGCCCTTGAAGACTGAGGCAAAAAGTTGTTGAGTATCTCAGCCTTTTCCTCATGTGTTGCTTCCAGTTTCTCACCGTTGTTTATCAGGGGGAGTCACCTTCTTTGACCTTCCTTTTCTGACTAACATGCCTGTAGAAACCCTTCCTGTTATTCTTTGTGTCCTTTGCCAAGTTCGATTCCAGCTTTGCCTTAAACTTCCTCACCCTGACCCTACACAACTGAACTGGATCTCTGTGCTTTTCCTGGGCCACCCATTCTAGCTTGAACTGCCTGTGCATTTGCTTCTTTCCCTTCAGTCTGTCCAGCAGTTCCTTACTCAGCCCTGCCGTTCTCTTGCCTTCTGTGCCCAGTTTCTTGCTCCTGGGGATTGTCAGCTCTTGCCCTCTGTGGAAGACTTCCTTAAACATCTGCCAGCTCTGTTCCACTCCCTTGTCCCTGAGGGAAGTCTCCCAGTGGATCCCACTGGCTATCTCCTTGAAGAGTTGGAAGTCTGCTTTCTTGAAGTTCAGGGGCATAACTTTGTTCCTCACCTGGCCCATATTCCTCAGGACTGCAAACTCCACCAATGCATGATCGCTGCAGCCCAGGTTCCCTCCAGTCTTGACGTTCAAGATTAGCTCACGCTGGTGCCCGTCACATCCCAAATTGTATCCCCTGTGGGCTGCTGTCTATTCCCTGCCTCAAGAAGCTATCCCCCATGTTTTCAAAGAGTCTCCTGGCTTGCCCGCAGCTTGCTGTGCTTCTTTCCCAGCAGATTTTGGGATGGTTGAAGTGCCCCAGCAGGAAAAGAGCCTGTGAGCATGCTGCCTCCTGTAGCTGGAGCAAGAAGGCTTCATCAATAGGCTCCCTTTGATCAGGGTTCTGTACTTAAAACCATCCACAAGGTTCCCTTTGGTGCCTCGGTCCCCGATTCTTACCCACAGGCTTTTGACCAGCTCGTGGCTGTTCTTCAGAGAGAGCTATTCACACTCAGTCTAACTCCTGATGTAGAGGGGAACCCCTCTGCCTCTCTCTTTCCTCACCTGTCTCTTCTGGAGAGCCTGTAGCCATTGCTAGTCACATCCCAGTCACATCCCACCAAGTCACACTCCAGTGACATCCCACCAAGTTTCAGTAATGGCAAGAAGGTCACAACTTTCTAGTGGCACAGTGGCTTCCAGCTTCTGTTTGTTGCCTATGTGCATCAATGTGGTTATAGAACACAGAACTGTCATGCAAAGTGTGTTGAGTGCTATATATGAGCTGTGACTGATAGGAATAAATTTTAGTCTGGAACAGGGTAGTTGAGTTCTTATGTATGCATGTGCTGGTAGCTAGAGAAGCATGCACTTGGAGTACAAGATAACTTTTGAAACTAATTGAATTCAACTCATGTTTTTAGCATGTATGTTTTAGGCTGTAACCTTAGTTTATTCAGTGAGGAAAGCCTGAGTGTTTCCATGACATAACTGTTTGGACATACACATAGCATGTCCATCTGAAGAACAATGTTTACAAATCATGGGGAGGAAAGAAAGATGGATGGGAAATTCTAGATTACTGTCTTGGTCTGGTGGTCTGGTTCATTATGCAGCTGCTAGGCAGTAGTGTAGCACAGTGGTGAAGAAAGGTGTCATGTAAAAGGGAAAAAGCAATTGAGTAAAATTTGCTTATGGTCATGTAAACATCAATTTCCCCAGAAGTCTCACTGCAGTTTCTGTGTCTATAGGGTGTCTTAGTGAGGTACTAACATCTACTAATTGAATAACAGTATTTAACTTCTAAGCTGTGAAGGGCTGGGCAGTGCTTCTTCCTCCATATGTATTCCACAGTATGGAATAAGAGACTGGAGTTTTCCTTCCTTCCTTTGTTATTGTCTTTAACTAGTAGGAGCAGACTTTATGATCAAAATCCTTTTCTTTCCCTTCTGAAAGGTCCTCTTGTCTTTTCAAGATTATGACAGAGAATAATGTTGAATTGTATTTGAATAGCAGCAAGGCTTAAATGGGAAAGTTACTTGTGTCCACTGATTACAGTTGTTCACTGGCCTCACAGCAGAGGTTCCTCAAAAGAAAAAAGGAAATTTCATCCAGAAACTTTAGTACAGCAGTGGTTCCCTGGTGTCCTCCTATAGTTCTTCCACACCTAGACTTCAAGCTCAAAATCATGATGACAGAGTTGAAGTATTGTCTACACTACATCTTCCTACAGGCTTCAATATTGTCTGCTCTGAGTTGAGAGTGTCAAAGCTGGGAGTAAATGACTTGATTTCATTGACCCTTAGCAGCCCCACCTGGCCGTCCATCTATGCCACCTGTCCATTGGTCCAGGATCCCCATTTCAGGTCATTCTGCAGCCTTCAATCTCTGCTGTAGGTATGCCAGTTTTCATCTCACTTACAGCAGTTACTGTGCCTGGCCATGGGTCTTACTGATCTGGACTGACCCTCAGACTGACCTTCTACCTGCATCATCACTGTGGAGATGCCCAGAAATCACTCAACTGGATCCTGACCCTGGCAGCCATCACTAGACCTGGTCCTGATCTTAAACTTTGAATTGATTTCCCAGTTTGATCTCAGACCTGCCTCAGCACCAGGAGCTTGCTTGTTGGTCTGGGCTCTTGGTTGAACCCAGTTACCATCCCTAGGCGTGCCCTGCTGCCTCATTCAGGGGAAGTGGAATGGCTTGCTGACTGGTGAGGCTCATGCCCTGCCAGCTGTGACATCATTTTTGGCTCCTGCCTCTCCATCTCATAGACAGCAGCTGGTGATTGCTGCATTCAATGCAAGTAACTGTTACACTAATACAAAAGAATGAGTAAATTTAAGATCTTATTCTTACTGTCGTCAGGGTTAGGTCCAGAATAGTTTAGATTCTATTCCACACAAGGTGTTAATTGCTATAATCTATTTACTCACTTGCTGAATAATCCTTCTGGGCATTGTGTTGGTTCCAGCCAGCTGAATCCTGAAGTTAATGTACTTGTACACTAAAATAGCTACTACATCCCATCTAAACAGTGGTTTAAAAGAAGGGACAATGAAAACATGTAGTAGGTTAGCAGTATCAAGGTAAGTGGACGTGTTTCTGAATGGTGTTCAAATGAGTGAAGTATCTATGTGTTTCTGTCCTATGCACATTCTTAAATGGAGTGTGAACCTATGGAAATGATAGCAGCAGCTGTTCTAATGGACCAGTAAAAAAGAAAGTGTTCCTAGGGAGAAAGTTGCATTACAGTCTCATAGCTGAGCCAAAAGGATGATGTGCTTAAGAAAAACGAGGTTCACTTAATTCTCTTTTTGGGGTTGTCTTCAAAGTAAGGAGTAAACTTTTTACAGTTAATACTCAAGTCCATGCAGGTGTGTTTGTCACATGAAAAGATGAAGGAAGAACTGGAAGATGGATGCAGTAAAACAGGGATGGTCATTTGACTCAGTCTTTTTGCCTATTGTTAGACGACTTAATGACACAGAATTCAGTTTTGGTAAAGTAAGGGACATTGTTGTCACTTCACATTTTCTGGGTTTTAAAAACTTGCAGACAGGGCTACATTGTAATTTTTTGAAGGGCACAGGCAATTAAATCTACACCAACTTTTTGTTTGGCAGCAAATACAAATAAAAATAATGTTTAAAACAGTGCGTCTTTTTAGTAAAGTTAGTTTTGTTATTTTTAAGGTCTAGGTTGAAGAAGGACTATGATGACTTTAAAAGACATCCAGACCATGATAAATTTACCAGAGAATTGTGGAGTAACGATGAAAGTGAAGTTGATTCTGGTAAAGAATCTTTTGCAGTAGTATGCGGTAAATCATCAGAGTCTGCAGAACATATAGAAGTTCTCAAAAAAGATCACTCAGACAATGGTAAGCATTTACTGGAAATCAGTAGCTTGAACTTGATCCAGGAGTTGAATTGAGTTGATTTGGGAAGCTAATTTTTCCATGTGAGCTTGTGTCCTACTTTTTACCTTAATTCTACTACTGTGATAATATGAAAATAGCTTGTGGTGCATATCTGTCAGATGTAGACTCGAAAAGGGCAGACGTGACCAAAATGAAAATTCTGCTTTATTCAAGTGTTTGCCATTTTTTGTGCTTAACTATTTCTTTGATAACATAGTAGGTCTATGTGGAATTTACTTTTGTGGTGCGTTGACTTTGGCTGGCTGCCAGATGCCCATCCAGCCACTGTCAACCCCCCACTTCCTTAACAGGATAGGGAGAGAAAATAATATGGAAAAGCTCAAGGAATGAGATACAGGCAAGGGAGATCACTCACCAGTTACTGTCACAGTCAGAACAGACTCACTTGAGGAGAATTAAAAGTAGAGTAGGATGGTGAGAAACAAATACAAAAGCTAAGCCTCTTCCCTTTCCCATATCCACATTCTTTCAAGGCTCATCTTCATTCCCAATTCTTCCACCTCCTCCCTTGTCAAGTGGCACAGGAGGGATTAAGTCTGGGGATTGAGGTCAGTTCATAACAGGTCAGTTCTCTGCTCCTTCCTCATCCCTGCTCCAGTGTGGGGTCCCTCCTATGGAATACAGTCCTTCACAAACTGCTCCTATGTGAGTCCTCTCCATAGGCTATAGTTTTTCAGCATAAGACTGTACCAGTGTGGGTCCCCCATATGCCACAGTTCCTGTCAGGAGCCTGCTCCAGGGCAGGCTCTTCATGGGCTGCAACTTCCTTCAAGGCACACTCACCTGCTTAGAATGGGGTCCTCAAGCATCTGCAATGTGCATACCTGCTCCAGCATGATCCTACATGGGAGCAGGTCAACCTGCTTGATCAGGGGTCTTACTGGATTGCAGGAGAATCCATTCCAGTGCCTGGAGCACCTCTTACTGCTCCTTCTTTGCTGACCTTGATGTCTATAGGATTGTGTCTCTCTGCATTTTTTCCTCAGTCCACTCTGTCCACTCTTCTACAAGGCATTATCCATGAGACATCACCAGCTTGGCTGACAGGCTCAACTGTGTCTTGCAGTGGATTTGTTTTAGAGCCAGCTGTGTCTGGCACAAGGCCTCTCTCCCCAAGAGTTCCTGGCCTCTCTCCTCACAGAGGACCCCTTGCAGCCCCATGCAACCAAAGCCTCAGTGCATGGCCCTTCTGTCCACCTGGCCCTCCTGCATGCATCCTCAGCTGTGTTACCACTTCATGCATCCCCTGCTCACTGGCTAGTCCAGCTTGATGCTCAGTGTGAAACATGGCATTCACATCAGTGTTGCACAGGCATCCCTCACTCACAAGTCCACCTGTTAGGCCAGCCTAGACCCCCAGGCCCTCCTGCTCACCAGATACTCTGACTGGAAGTTTATCAGTGAATACACACATACTGGATTTGGGGAGGATACAGGTACTCACCCCGCAGCAGCTGGCACCAGGCCCACAGGCTGTAACCTCTTGCAGCTGTCCTTGCAGCTCCCCTTACCTCTACACATCGCTTCATGGGTTTGTATAGCTGAGTCAATTCCCTTACCCTTCCCAGCCTTGTTGCCAGGATCTCCCTTGGTTTACAATCATATTAGGTTCAAAAAGTTGATCTTCCTGCAAGAGGCCTTTGCAGCTTCCTGATAGCCCATCAGTTGGTGTGATTGGTGAAGTTGTTTCTTGATATTGCCTCCATTTTTGTTTGGTTTGATCTGTGTCTCTGTATATTTTTTTCCTGGCTTTTCCCTTTTCCCCTCAAGATAACCTTGCTGGAATATACATTCTCATGCTCTCACATACTATTATCAGTTAATGTGAATGACCAGGTTTGGTTTTCCTCACCGTCTCCCATTGATGGTCAGGTTTCAGTCTGTGTATGTTCTTGTTTATTACGTCTTCCTTTCTTTATTACCCCCTTTTTGTATTGCAAAGGTCCTTGACCAGATGCCCTTAAAAAATTAGACATTTCCTTCCACATACCTTTATTCTTGCAAACTAGTGTATTGCCTTTAGCAAGACACTGTAAAACTATTTTATGGGGGTATCAGTTGCAAACATATAAAACAGTGTTTGTGTTTTAATATCTTTGCAGATGAAATGGAACTATTAGAGATGAATTTACCTTCAGGAAAAAACAGAATTCTGAAAAAAGAGTCAGCTTCTAAAGAAATACAGAAGACACTGCCCAAATGCATTAAACGACAGTTCAAGCAAAATAGTTGTCTTGATCAAAGCACTAATGAGCTTTCACCGAGGAAGAAAGCTAAACTGAACGCTAATGAGGCCGTGGTCCAGAGTTCAGAAAGTAGCCTGCAGCTGGATAGTTGCTTGACTGAGCTGAAACAATTTGAAGGGTCAACTCTAGAGTTGCTTTCCTTTGATCCTGCAACATCAGTATCAAACTTTCCGAAAGGGACCAAACCCATTCAGGCCTTGCTTGCCAAGAATACTGGGAACAAAGTGACCTTAACAAACCAACTGTTGCCTCCTTCAGGCATAAACGTATCTTCTTCTGAAAAATCAGTTTTACCAGCTTTGGAATCATCACTGACCAAACCAGCATTGCCCTGCCAAGCTAGTTCTAAGACTCCTTTGCAAATGGTGTACAAAATGCCAAATGGCCACTGTGTACCAGTAGACGTTCCCAACAGCTCAGTGAAAATTCAAATGCAAGCTATGATTGACCCTAAAACTGGAGAAAAAGTCATGCAACAAGTTCTTATTTTACCTAAGAATTTTCTTCTTCAGCAGAAGGAAGAAAAAATTGTGTCCAAGGACATTCAGTCACTACAACAAAAATCATTTGAGATGCACTGTACATCTTTACCAAAAATGTCAAACGTCAGTGTTTCTGTAACACCTGTTCTGGTAACAGGCCCTGCAAATGCCACTCAGTCACCCACTACAATTTTTAACAAGAATACTACTCACTCATCACAACCATTGCCTGATGTAACTTCAGCAGATAACTTACTATCATCAACAATTAAGGTAAGCCAAACTGAAAGTGACAAAATCAAGACTACAGTTTCGACTGCTACATTGCCTGTGTCTTTGGCTTCACCTACTCTTTCCACAGCTAGCCAGTCACTGACACCAGCAACAGCATTAAGTGCATCTACAAACACTGATTCTGCCTCTCATAGTCTTGCATCACAGCAGCAAACTGACTCCCTTGAAACTAAGCAAGAGCTGAAGACAGTGTGTGTAAGAGAATCACAATCTATTCTGGTCACAACACGAGGTGGAAACACCGGAATTGTTAAAGTGCAAACAAACCCAGATCAGATTTCACCTAATAGTTCATGTCCTAGTTCAGTTTTCACTTACGCATCTCAGCTTCAGGCCTTTCTTGTGCCAAAAACCACAGCAGTATCATGCTCTAGTCTTCCATCTGTAGCAACAGCCGCATCTGGTCTCCCACATATTGGACAATCATCTCCTTCTGGATTTGCCCCCTCAACAGCTTCTTCTGTTAGCATTTCAGCTTTCCCTGCTGATATTACCCAGGCAATGGAGAAAAATACCAAATTCACACTACAGCAGCCAGCTGTTCGGGATTCTTTGTGTCAAGTAAGAGAGAACTCCTGCCATATATCTTCTCATTTATCCTCCATTTCATTAGCTAGCAATTTGGTGTCTGCAACTCCACACAGTCCTGTTAATGTGACTAGCAGTGGACAAAGTAATGTCAAAACTCCAAATTCTTCTGTGCAGCATCAAGGGGATACTAAAACCAAAACAAAATCTGTTACACAATCTGAGTCTAATTCCGCAACAAATGGAGATTTAATCAGTGGTACTCCAGTCCAGAAATTTACATTAATCACAAATCCACCAATTTTATCTCCCTCTGGGGCATCAGGGGTCAGTATTATACCCTCTCCAGCATCCACTGCTGTTAATACTCAGAAGCTGGTTTTCATTAACACACAAATTGCCAATGGCCCATCAACCACCAATCTAGCTGCAGAGACATTGAAACAGAACCTTCCTTCTTCCCTAACCAAAACCTTTGTTAATGCCACAGAGCAACCACAGTTGGTTTTGATCCCATCTACAGTAGGAGCACCGATAAGAATTAATTCATCACCAACTATTGCTCAAGTAAAAGATGTGAAAATTGGACTAAATATAGGTCAGACCATTGTAAATACTAAAGGCAGTGCACAGGAGGGCCTACCAGTTAATATATTGCACTCTGGCATTTCTAAAGGAGAAGACAAAAAGAGCACAGCCTTGGCCCCATCCTTGACAAGTAGTACTGTGGTTCCCATTCCAAGTTTTGCTCGGTCAGCTAATGAATCTGTATGTGTTCCAACAAAAGCCGAAAATGCCTTTACAATAACAACAGCAAGTGCACACGTAGAATCTGTTTCAGTAACATCAAGTGGGACTTCCTCTGGGACACAGCCTACTGTCTTCATTGGTGGCAATGATCCCTCAAGAATAAGGCCAGTTCTGGGTAATCGACTTTGTACATCAAATATTGGAAATACTATGGGTATATCCACTGTGAAAACAGGACATCTTGCTTCATCTGTGCTGATTTCAACACAGCCAACAGTATCTCCTCAAAACTTAGCATCTGCTCTGCAATTTCCAGTCATTAGCTTGCCTGGATCTGCAGCCCCCCCCCACAAGGTGTTACATACAGTTCCTCAGTTGGCAGCAGTTCCAGCTCCTCTTCCAGTACCAAAAAGCCAGTTGCCCACACTGGTTCAGTTTCAGTTATCAGGAATTTCAACTGCTGTGTCAAGTCATGCAGGTATTCACAAATCTCAGGGTGTGTTGCCCCCTCCATCACCAAATACAGGTGAAGTCATTAGTTTTCCCAATTTTTCTGCCGTACAATGCCAGCAGGTGCCTCCCAGTACAGAGAAACAAAGTCATGCTTACACTTGTGTTTCTACCATTCAGATGTCTGAAGCTTCACCACCTGTAACAAGCAAAACAGGAGGAGGTCAGTTGAATGAACCTTCCATTCAACAGAAAATAGTCATTAACACCTGTATGCCTTTGGCACCTGGAACTCAGATAATGATTAATGGTACTCGTTTTGTTGTTCCACTGCAAGGCCTTGGAGCTGGCAGCCATGTTCTTCTTCTCTCCTGTAATACAAAACAGACTCCTTTAACAATTAACCATGGTCAAGAGCCTCAAGGTGTACCAACTGTTAATCCAGTAACCTCGAAAATCATCCTAGCACCAAGTCATTCATTAAGTTGGCAAATACCAAAACATCCTTTGAAAAGCTCTACAAAAATTGTGAACTCTTTTGGAGCTGCAGATGCTTTACCCATTGTACATGCAACACCCCAGATACTTAGTACTCCAGGTAGCTCATGTACTCCACTGTCTGCGGTAACTCTGTCTGTATCTTCAGTGACAAAATCTCCTGTTAATGTTACTACATCTTCTGTTTCTGCTGTTCATCCTCCAAATTCTCATTTACCAAGCAGCCCTTCAGTGTTTCACTCGGACACTTCTGTCAAAAAACTGTTGGTTAGTCCAGAGGGAGCCATACTGAATGCTCTAAATACTCCAGTACCAAAAGTTTCTTCCCTGTCTTCATCACTGCTTCCTGTTGTTGTTTCCACAAGCAGAAATCCTACCACTGTCTTCCCTGCATCTCAGTCATCTTGCCTTGATAAACCTGACAAAGCTGCATCCTGAATTTACTGCAGATGAGCCACTTTGAAATTCTGGGGCATTCTTCAAACTTTGGAAGTTGTAACTATTGAATAATTTCTTACAATGTTTTAAACAATTGATTTACTCAATATTACTAAGGTTACAGTCCTTACCTGTTTACCTGTGGGGATTTGGAGGAAGAAAAATTTTAGTTTGTCAGAAGTTTTCAGAGAGTTCTCTAGTAAAAGGCTCCCAGATGACCAATGAATTCATTAAACAGTTTGGTGAAATCTTGCCTTTTGCACATGTTCCATCTTACATTATGGACTGTTTGCCAGTGTGTTTATGACAGTATATATCTCCTTCTTATTTGTCAAATTTACTTTTGACTTGTTTCTTTAAAAAAAAAAAAAAAAGTTATGCATTGTAAAAATGCAATCCATAGTATAGAATTGTACATATTCCTAAACTCCTAAAAACCTGAACTAAACAATATGTACAAAGAACTATGCTGTCTTATTTATGTTTTGTTTACATAATGTATAGTTTTTTAAGTATTTTAGTAACTTTGGACCAGTGTACTGTTTAGCAACAATGCAGAAGAATCTGCATGTAACGAATCAAGTTGCTGTACTGCTTTGTGTTGGCAGTAGTTAAAAATATGTGTATCTGTTACACCATGGGAGAATACATGCATACATAACTACGTATGTACATACATACATACATACATACATATATGTGTGTGTGTGTGTGTATATACACACACCTTCTTTTGGTGTATGGTAGAATGAAATAATTTAGTCTCTTCAGTTCTTCTCTGATTTTACATTTCACGTGACTTGACAGGATTTGGAAGGAAGGCCTCCTTATTGTTCCTCACAATATAGGGCAGGATAACCCATACTTCACCCATTCTTAATGATTTGGTTATGTTGCCTGAATAACTCCAGTGAAGTGGTAAGGCTACAAATGGCTTCCTAAACACCAGTCTAAATCACACTGATTGCTGTTGAGGACTGCCATGCTTTGTCTTAAAGCTCAAAGATCTGTTGAACAATTTATTGTTCTCTGTTTTACAACCTTGTGTGCACTCCCACATACCTGGTAACTGTAACAAGGTCACTCACTCATCTTCCATCTATCCATAACAAACTACCCATTTTTTTCACTGGTCATGCTTTCTAGATCTGTATTTTTTCTTTAGCTTGTAAGTGGTCTATCTGGAAGGAGAGTACTAAAACATCACACGAGATTAAAAGAAGCTTTATTAATACTTTGAATGGGGATAATTCACATATTGCATAAACCTTCCCTTTTGTACAGTGTATTCAGTATTTATTGGCTTAGTTTAAGCATTTGTTCTGGTAAAACCTTTGGGTTATTTTCTGCAGATCTGCTGAGTTCACAGCTGCCTGCTGCAGTGCTCATGGAGATAAGATTTTTTATATCTTTTGTGGTTTTACGTATAGAGAAAGGGTGCCCATCTTATGGAAGATGATGATTTTAGAATTGCTGTCTTTGTATGTGTTGGATTTTTCTGTGGAGTTTGTTGGTTTGGGGTTTTCTTAGAAACTAGAAGGGAAGATTTCAGATGAGCTTATGAATGATAGTTGCCTTCTAAATAGCTATGACTTCAAAGGGGATAAAAGCTTATATATCTGTCTTTAGTAGTGTTCTTAGACTGAGTTTCATAAAGATGAAGCTTCAACCTTTGCTCCTCATCCTGTTGAATTTTCTACTTCCCTTCCCTTTTTGCTGTACACAGTTTGGCAGTTCAGATGTTGGGTTGAAGAACAGGATCACATCTTACTCCCTCTGTGTTGGCTGCCCTTTAAATTGTTCTGAAAAGTAACCTGGTAGGTATTTAGCTAAAGTTCTGGAAAAGTGGGGGGAAGAAAGGCTTGTGCCTTCCATAGGGACCTTTACTTTTGCATTAACTAAAAGAATTGCATTGGGAAATTGCATCTTTGTGGACCAGAAACCTCCATCTTACCTCAAGGCTGGGAAAGATGGAAGCTGTCAGTTTTGGAAAGAGAGAAGGTTTGTTTAAATTTAGAGAAAGCTACCTGCTACACTTTGCCTACTTCTCATGAAAGGTGTTTTGTAACTGATTTTGAAGACACCTGGTAGTAAGGGTGTCTGCCTGCCAGAGTTTACAGTACTACGGATTTTTAAGTCTGACTGCATTTTACGGTTGAATGCTGCAGGTGACTTTTCCAACAGAGGGAGATGGCAGAGAATGGCGGTTTCTTCATGGACATTTTACATACTCTAAAACCATATATACCAGTAACTCATTTTATTTCCATTTCACTGGTTGAACCTTGGGACTTGCTTTTTTGGATTTTTCTCTTTTCTTGCAGTGGTTGTTTTTTCCTATTTTTTTAAAAATTTATGTTTACTGTAGCATGAGTTGTCTACATTGTTTGGAAAACTCAAGATTCGGTTCTAGTATTGGAGTTGTTCTTGATGGAGAAAAAATTCTTGTGTGGCATTTTTCTGTGTGCTAATGTAGTAGAAAGATTTACGCTATAATTGGTTCTAATAAAGAGGAAACTTAGAAAAGCTGGACTTAGGAACTAAGGACTCAAGTAACTTGCTTGAATGATTTCCAAGAAATTTTCTGAATTAATATGATAATATTTTATGATTTTCATAAATATTTTATGATTTGGCAGACATAAACTTTACAGCATGAAAAGTTTGATTCAGTTTGATTAGAGTTTTCATGGATTTTTATTCTCTGCTAGACATGTGTTCAAATTCCAAATCCTATTGGAGAAAGTCTTGAGACTACTATGTAATGGGCTTGCAACATTCATTATGTAAAACCAAATTTTAGTAATTTTTGTGAATAAAATTCCTATTCCCGGTACTATTCTCCGATAGTATGAATGTCAGTCGGAGATAAGGCTTTTTTTTCGGATGAACGTAAATACCCATTGACAATTTGCTATGTACCTTTTGCTCTCTACCAAATGTGCAGTGCTACCAGTAGCACAAAAAGAACTGTAAAAAAGTAGAATATATTCACAGACACAGTGAAAATGCAGAACTGCCTGCATCTCAACTTGAAGTTAAAAAGACATTTAAGGAAACATATAAACATAGATATATAAATCAGCCTTTTAAGAAAACATGTTCAGCCTTTCAGAGCTTGTAAAATGTCTTGCTTTTAGACACCCTCAGATATTGTATACAAGTATTCATACACTATATTACATGCAAAATTTTAGGTTTATTTATGACTTTGAATATTTTGAATTACATCCTTTCATTTACCTGAATGGACATGTTCTGTACAATAGTTTTGCTTTGTTATGAGTAGAAAACTACGGTAATATTACTTCACTGTTCAAACCCCCATGTGTGCTGCCATTTTCTCATAGAGATTCTGCCACACTAGAAGCAATTAAATTTCACAAGTCTTAGGGGTCATAAAAGTACCTATTCAAGCCAAGTATGTTACTGTCAAGTCATTCAAACCTGTGCTGGTTTCACTGTGCGACATAGCAAAGGGTTCGATGCAAAAGGGAAGGAAAAATTCTCCTGGTAAGTGAGTGAAGAGAAACTAATTAGTCCATTGGAGTAGGTCAGAAAATTACTAAAAACTAACATTTGAAGGGTGTCCATAGCTGCCACAGTGTGTGTGGTTCACTTGTGGTTTTGCTTACATTTTGTGGTAGTGCAGAATTTTAGTAGCCCAAATTAATTTTAAAGTAAATTAACTATTTTTCTTAAAGCATGAATATTTGTTGCGTTTGGTAAGGACTGTTTCTTTTCAATAGAATGGCCAGAGGTGCTCACAAAGACTTAAATTCATGTAGACTGCCCCCTGTAAACTGCACCTCAAATGAGTTTACTGACTCAAAATAATAAGAAAAATAAGATTAATAATGCTGCATCAGACTTAAGGTCCATCTATCCGATTATTATGGCCATCTATCCCAGCATCACCCGGTCTCTTGAAGCACTCAGCAATAGCATTCCAAAAGAACACAATTAACAGGCCTGAATAGTCTTTTACTGTCCACTAATCTGTGAGCCAGTCTTCCTCACACAGCTGTGATTTTTTTCAATTTAATAGCTTTCAGTGTATTTCTCCTGATGAAATATACCAATCCTTTCAAGAATTCATGGAGGCATGTAAACAAACTATTACCATTCACAGCATCCAGTGGTAGAGTTTGTAAATAAAACTCCTTTTTGGTTTCCAAACCTGGCACCTGCTAGTTTCATTCGATGCAAATAATATTTATATTGTAAGATACAATAAGCCTTTGCTCTTTGTTATTTTTCCATGTGGCCTATGTAGACCTTTGCCATGTTGGTTGTCTCTTTTCTAGAATAAAGAGAAATCGTGAATTCAATTATTTCTTTCATGGAAGTAATCAGTTGCTGTCATTGCTGTGTATACCTTTTCAATTTTACTATATCCTTGAGATGTGGTATCAGAGGAGTGTGTGTTCTAAAAGCCTTATGAGCTATTCAGCAGTGTGTTGATGACTGTGCTTTCATAATAATTATTTCAATGTTTGTGGGTTGGTTTCTGACTATTATTTAGCCTCGTACTAACATTTTTGTAGAAATCAATTGTAAACCAACTTCACATCAGTGTCAACCCAACTCCTTTAATAAAACTATACCACTTGTAGAATATTGTAGCTGAAAGACATGATCTGTAAACCAGATTATTGAAGACTGCAAGTCTGGCACTCTCTATTCCTATTTTTGCTTGGTTTAGCTCTCTTGAAGATGTAAAAGGACAAATGGCTGTAATGATTTTCAACATGATGCTTTTCAAATCTCATTATTTTTGTGCATAGGATACAGGATAAAGTCTGTATATGGTCATTTTATACAGATTGGCATCCACATAAAGATTTTTTAGTTGCTGAAGAAGCCACTTTGTGAATGTGACACAGAGCAATGCTATTTTTAAAGTTTTTCCTGGAAACTACAGTGGCATAAAAGCAAACTTTAGGATCTTGATAAATCTCGATGTGTTTTCTTCTTTTCTCAAAATATGGAATTGTCTGGTCGGTAATCACACCTGAATGTCTTGCGTAAACTTGGAAACTGGGATACTTCATTGTTTCATATGTGACTGGTCCAGAAGTTCTTCAGAAAGCTGGTGTTCTTTGCAGTATGTTTTATTACAATCTCAGCTGAACTAAATACATTAAATGAAAATGGTATGTAAAAGTAATGCAAAGAAAATGTAATTAATTGCTTATAATATTTCTTGAAATTATGTTTGCTACACAGAAGGTCTATTAAACTGTGCATAAATATGATTTCCCACCTTTTGCAGATGAAGACAATGAAGTTCTGAGTTCTCATAGCAACATGGAGGAACTGGGAATAGAATCCTTGGTCCCCTGACTCCTTCCAGCATCCCATCCATAACTAAAGGTTAGATACCTAGATTCCTGCTTTATCTTCCCCTATTCTCACTTTTTACAATGAAGAAAATATTTGGAAAATGCAATTATTTTCAAGAATGTGAGGAGCATTGACAAATAGTATTTATAAAAATTAAATAGCAAAAGGAAGGAAGATAGTAAAGAAGCAACTGTGATTTTCTGGTTGTCTTCAGGCTTTAGAGCTTTGCTTGTCAATGCTGATGTAATGAAAAGAAGACAATATACTTCTTTAATTAGTTGTTCATATCGATTCCATCTTGTAAATAAACAAGTATAAAATCAGACTATTTCGGCTGTCAATAGGTCATTGGCATCTGGTACCAGCATATACATTGAGATCTGTCAACGTAACATGCTGTTATTTGTAAAATCATTCTTCACTCTTTTTTTTAATCACATGCAGCAGTGACATTGAATAACAGAGAGGGATTAGTGACTGGGTACTACTATGTAGCCACAGGGTGTCTTCCTTATAATAAATAATCATGGTGGATTCCATTTACATAATATAAAAAGCAGGTATTTTGAGTATTATAATCAATTTTAGCTACTGGGAAGGAGGAATTACTTATATCTATTTTTAAAAAGCCTTGTCAATTCACATTAGCAACAACTAAAATTACAGTAGTGTGTTTGAGGCTTGTCTGGACAGTGTTCTACAGTTCAACTACATGTTATGCCTTCAAAATATTCTTCTTGCCAGTAGAGTGCTTTTTGCAATGTGAACTTAGAAGAACAAAAAGTGGCAGAGGCCTGTCTGAAGTATTTGCCTCCTGCCATGGCCTAAGAAACTGATGGAAAACCAAAACATTTTGTTAAAAGAGAGCCCATGTCTAAAAGTGAGTTTCTTACGTAGGCACATGAAATGCAAGTGATATAGCTGGTGCAGCAGTCCTGTCCTTGTATGAGCTGCACCTTGGGCTGGGCATTTCACTCACTGTGGTGGCCAGTAGAGAATGCTTAGTGGAAAGAATTAAGAAGCAGATTAAGTATGAGTTAATTTTCCCAGTGTGTATACACAGCCTCCAACAGTAATTCCAGGAGAATTGTGTGAATTCAGCCTGAGCTTGTCTGTGACATGAAAGGGCAGATTTTGCAGCCAAAGAATCAGGTACTGGAAAAAGGTAAGCAGTGATTCAGAAAATCAGAGCAGAAAAAACAGTGATATAAAACCATAAAACTGCTTCTCCATTATAAGAAGTGGTAGGAGAGGTGCATGAATCCTGTTAAACAGAAGTTTTGAATGAGGAGTTGACCAAAATTGTTGTTGGGGCCAAAATCCAGGAAGTGAAGATCATGTGGGCTGCATATCCTGGGAATTACAAATATAAGAAAGACAGGCTTTTTAGATCTGTATCAATACCAAAAACATTCAGGTTGAGTTTCCTGGAGATAAATTACTCGTATTTCTCTATTTCAAGACAGACATCTGACACCTTTAATCCTTGCAAGGATTTTTCTACAGGAGATTAATGTCAGGGAATATTCACACTTACCATATGATTTAGTTGTTTTAATGCAAATTCTGAAGCAGTTCTAAGGTTTTTCTAAGTATGGGTACCAGATGATAATCCTAAAATTCCTCCTGCAAACAACTATAGAATCAAATCTAGCACTGAACAGTGTCTAAAAAGGGCCCCTCTTTTGCTCTAGAGTGTCAGGAGCAATGAGTTGCTTGAGGTGTATGTGGTGCTGTGGAGAAGTAGAAATCAATTACTTTTGTCAAGGTAAGTGGGAAAGGACAACTTGATAGAACTTGGAAGACTACACCTTTTTCTTGAGAAAATTATTTTCAACAAAAATGAGTCAGATCTTTCCCCTTATAGCTACAAGAATGCAGCTGATGGTAAGGTAAATGAAAAAAAGAACTGTGAAGAAGGAAGGCTGCTTTTCTGTGTAAGCAGAGAACACAGGAAACATTCAGCAGAGAATTCTGTTTCTCCCATCCAGAGATGGAAGCTAATGGAGTTGAAAAGACTTTACAAAATTAGTATTGAAAGACTGAAGTATTTATATTAGGCCATCACTCTTTGTTTTGTACTAATTTGAACTCATGTGGTGTATCTCTCAGGAAAGTAGCAAATAAAGCATGTGGTCCAACATGTAATTGGGGCTATACTAAAATGGTTTGGAAATGTGAAGGCACATGTGCTGATCAAGCATTGTTCAGATTTTCACCCATGTGAATCCACTGAGACTGGAGTTTGCAGCTATCCCATGCAAAGAGCTTTCTGGGGGAACAAGAGGAGGCAATAACTGTGACATTTAATGTCAATAGTATCTGTGGCATTTAATGCAATAATTTTGCCACAATGGATTATACATTCTGCCCTTTTTTCTCTAGTTAAATAGGGCCCAGTAGTCTCTGGTTCTTTTTTTGATGAATAAATGTAATAAAATCACAGAATTAGAGAATGGGTCACATTGGCAGGGACCACAGCAGGTCACCTGGTCCAATCTCCCTGCTCAAGCAGGACCATCCCAGAGCACATTGCACAGGATTGCTCCAGATGGTTCTTGAATATTTCCAGTGAGGGAGACTCCACAGCCTCTCTGAGCAATCTGCTCCAGTGTGAGAGATGTGATCCAGTGTGATTTGAGAGATGGTTCATGGTGGATGAGGATTAGATGGATAAGCCTTTCTCCTTCATATTGCTGTGAGCACAAGGCTGTTAGGAACACCACTATCCCCAAAAATGTAGTCTTCTGTACTGGCACAAGAGTAGAGTCTACGTGGACATAACATCTAGAAGAGCTAGATTTTGGCAGGAAGTGAAGCAATAGTTCATTCTGTTCATTAGAAATCTAAGGCTGCTGCCTTTGAGCCAAAGACTTTTTGGGGAAAGGAAGTAAAGTGAAAATTTGAGGTTCTCTAAGGATGCAAAATATGGAGGGTCAATTCCAGAAAGTGCACAAGTGCTGGATTTTAGCTGGTAGCATGTATGGGATATGTAGATAATAGCTGTAGATAGCTTTTTAAACTTTATACTGCTGCTAGTTTCCCTTTATTACTGCATGTAAAGTTCAGTGCAGATGTGTATCCAAAAGACAACACTGGAAATTTTCAAGCACTTTTCAGCTCTAATGGGCAGTAAAATATGTTTAATGAAATGCTGTGAACACACAACCTTTCAGCCTTGTTGCACAGTTCAATATGCAGTCAGCAGAAAAGTACAAGTGAATAAATGCTACTTCTCTAAAGACCGAGAAACTCATTAACCTTTTCCTTTACATAAGAAGTGAAAAGAAGTTTGCTTTTGAAGGCAAAAAAAGGTACTCTTATGTCATGTGTGTACATGGACATAACACAGTAATGGATATTTTACCAATATTAGACATAAACACGAATCAAAATATTTCACTGAAAAATTACAAGGAATATGGCTAATACTAATACAGCTCTTAGGGCCAGGATAATATACATACATCCCCAGCTCTAGCAGGAGTTAAGCCAAAAGAGATTGCTGAGGTCAATGTCACTGGATTGTCCTAGCAACCAGCTGCAAATGCCAGTCATGTTACCCTGGACTAGTGAGACGCTAAAGAAGCAAGTGCTTCCTATGGGAAGTTTGTGGTACTTTCTTTCAGCATAACTCTCTGACGTGTAGAATATACCTTTTGGCTGTTGGCTCAGCGAGTGTTTTGCTGCATGGTGCAGAATGCCAGGAAGACTGAATTCATCAGGACCTGCTGCATTTTACCTTTGTTCAGTGGCTGGGATGGCTGACCAATATTCTAGAATCTTTGAAGGCTACATTGAGGCTTGTTACTGCATTAGAAAGTAGGTGATCCAGCAGGATCATACCAGGAATCCAAAGACAGACAATGTAACTGCTGTTGCCATTCTAATTTACCAGTTGGACCAAAACACACTCTATTAGAAAGGGGTCTGTTTTTGAAGTATTCATTGCATCTACGTAAGGGTTGTATGCATAGCTATGGAGAAGTTCCTAAGATCCTCTTGTACGGATAAGCTTCAATAACAGTGTCTGCTGCTCTGATAGTGCAGATGAGCAGCAAGCAAATCTTCATTGTTTGGCCATGACCAGCCACCTCTTCATCAGCATCCTGGGGAAAAACTCAAATTACCTATGAATTTCTTCATGAGCTTTTTTTGATGGAAGAAAATGAAGCACAAATACCATATTTGTTCAGAATTATAGTTGTAATACAAGGCATCTGATTGCAGCCTGGTTTCAAAGAGGGTAAAAACCAGAGGAGCAGAAGGTCCTTGACTTTTACATCCTCCCTGTTACATACATGACCAAACTAAAGAACTTATTAATCTAAATTTTGGTGACCAGTTGCTACTCTGGGGTCATGTAACTGTCTAATCTCAAAGACTTTTCAGGGGGGTTGAACACCCTAGACCATGTTCTCCATGTATGGTAGTTGAGACATTTGTATGCATTTCTCTTCAAAGGAACAGACGTCCTGGAATGTTTTAACTAGTCTTTGGTAAAGTGCAGTGTTATTGAGTTTAATACAGAAAGTACCAGTTCTTGCAGCACGCAGCTTTGGCAATTACAGGTCTCTTGTTTTCAAGGTCTGATCTGTCTTGTATCTGTTTTTTTAATGAGTCAGAAACTGGATTCTGCAGTGTACCATCATTGGGTATAGAGCCAGATTTGAAAAATGGAATTTAAAATGGTGTTTAGCATGGGTGGTGACATTTACACCTATTTAATAGAGTCCTCTGTGTAGCTCTATTTCATGCCCTTATTTTAATGCACTTAAATCTGAGACCACTGTCTAACTGTGTCTATAAAGCAAAAATAGTGCTTTCACAGGGAGAAAAAAGGAGAGAACTTTCTGAAAACTAAGGATAGATTTCCAAGAGGGCTTATCTATCCTTTAAGTATCTATAAATTCACGTCAAAGTTTAATTGCTCCAGCTCTGGCTGCTGACAAGTTCTAACAATTTGGCCTTACATATTTCCACAAAGAAATTAATATTCCTACTTCATCAATGTTAACTTCCTCATGAACTTTTACAACAGCTGATAATATATTTAATTCTGACACTACTAAAAATGTGTGCAGTTAAGTAAAGCTTTTTGAACTCTAAGCACTTTATTTCTTTATAGTAAATAATCTCTATTAGTTGTTTAATTTTTTTTTTCTCAGCCATGAATGTGTCTGTCTGTTCTATTCCACTGTATCACTACACAGTCTTTTGAAAGGGTGCTGCCCTAGAGTAGAGAAATGCAGAGCGCTGAGTTGCTTGAGATTTCAGCCCCAAGCTTTAGCTTACCTGTCCTTCAAAAAAATTAGTCAGCTATTGTGTTCTACATCTCTAGTGCTTACTAGCTATAAGCTGGCATTTTTTATATTTTTCCTGTGTATTCTTCTTCCTGTTGCTAAATAATTGGAGTCTTTTTCCTGACAGGCGGATATTGGAAATGACACGGGTAAGACAGCTTTTTAAATCAAAGTATATCTCTAAGTTTCTAAATAAATATATCAACTAAATTTATAAAAACATATGGATGGATTATAACCTTTCACAGCAATTACTGATATTTGTTACCTTCCAACAATTTTACTAATCTATATAAACATTTTTGTTACAAAAGAAACATTTAAAAAAACGTATGTCTTATTATTTATCAACACAGATGGTGTTTATGTAAGGCAAGTAAATGTGCCTTGAGTTTAAAACATTTTTTGTTTTAAGGTGTTTGTATTTGCATAATTGGTGAAAAAGAACTAGATTCTTTACTAATAGTTTATAATTACTTTATGAAATTAGTTTTTTTCTGTAACTACTTTTGATTTTAATGAGTGTTTAATAGTTTTAGCTGCCTCCTGCTGTGAGGTATCAGGCCTTGTTTATAAATTTGTTGATCTGCATATAATATCAAGTAATAGTCTGGCAAGCAAGCAATAACAAAAAAGCTAAGTAAACAATAACTACCAAATGTATGTAGCCAATTTATTCATATCAAAATTTATTGTTTTTAATTACTGCTAGTGTTCTAGCAAGCTGGGAAGATTAATATCTTGGAGTCTGCTGTCTTCTGTATTCCTCAAGAAACATGACTTTCATGCATTTTCTTATATAGTTTGATCATATTAGAAAGAAATTACATGTAAAGCTTTATATTTACAAAGTTCTTTTGCTCTCTCACATGACTTCCACAAGGAACTAAAGGTGATGTCATTATACCCATTCACAGGTATGAAATAATATGGACTCCAAGCAGAAACTTCTAGATTGCCTAGACTGATCAATTTTGTAAGGAATTAATTCATTACAGGTACATAAACAACTGATGTGAGGTAAAAGTGTGTTGTAAAACAGTTGCTTTTTGGAAGTTAATTGTAAAACTGCTGGTGAAGAAAACAGTCTGTAAGAGGACTTGTAGTCAAATGGTTTGGTTCATTTTGTTTCAGATTCTTGTACATCACATTCTAAGGAATAGTTGGTTTGGGTTTTTAAAAATTTTTTAAAGAAAGGGAGACTAAATGAGGAAGATGAAAACAAAGGTGCCATCACTTTACTCTGATTGATACTGAATAGTATGTGATAACAAATCTATGTAGACTTATGAAGAATTCAAGATGACCAGACCATAATGTATTAATCTGACCACCACAAGAAGTGAAAAGCTTAAAACAAAAGCACATTCAGATTTATTAAGGCATTTCAAGGACCAGTTCTGTAAATTAAGCAGAAATACTTTTCAGCAACTGCTAATGAAAACATGTGATTTTCTTTTGTATGATTTTAGCTTCAAGAAAGTTAAGCATATACAGGAAATTAATAGCGAGCATGAAGAAATGTAATCAGTATGTTTAGGGTTTCAAATTTCATGTTATCATGGTGAATAAGGTGGTGGTGACTGATCTGCAGCAATTTTGTCATAAGCTGGTGGAGCATCAGGTACCTATGGTAAGAAAAATGTGTGTGAAAGATTAAAAAAACCAATTGAGTTACAATAAAATGACAAGAAAATGACATTAAACATGCATTCAGCTATTTGCCACCATATTAGTTACAGTTCTATGACTTAAAGTAGCTGAGCTCATTCATTGTGTCTATTTTTTTAAGGTTACTTTTTTGGTAGTATGTTTTCTGGTTTTGCCTCAGATTCAATTTATTGCTATTATTCATCCAAAGAGAGAACTTCCAGTGTTGTAAAGGCAGGAATATTTTTCTTATATATATCTGGGGTGTTTTATATTGATAATTCAGATAAATATTTAAGCTTTTCTTTGAGAGTCCTGATACAGGCACATTGGCTTATTTCTAGTGTTAAAAACTTAAGCAGCTTATTTAAAATTGGTTATAAGTTAGCCTTTTCTCAATTCTAAAGCAATTTGAACACACTCTTTTATATATACTTATCACTTAATTTACCTTTTTGGAAACAGAAAGTTTAAATGTTCATCTTTCCATAATGATTAGAAGAGCTTATACCTTGAAGTTTTATAATCTTCCCTGACAATGCTTGTCTGAGTACAGTATACCGGACACAATTCATTTGTTATTTGTCAGAATGGCTGAAAATCAATTAGGGAGATATTTGGGTTTTTTCAGTATATTTCAGCCTTCAGGTGTTGCATCATTCTAATAGATTATATAATGATCATATGACTTAAGAAAAAAGGTAAGTTGAGGAAAGTAATTTTTGAGATAAGAATTCTAAGTAGTAGATTTTTAACATTTTAAAAAATTTTCACAGTACAAATTTTTCAAAATACTGTTTTATAAGTTGCTGTTGAGGCATTGAAGACTCAGTCTGTGAGAGCATACACCAAGGGAGAAGTCATCAAGTGCCTGTTTAACAATATTGTCTCACCATGTCTTACTCAGTTACAAGTAAGCGAGATCTTGAGTTGCCACTTACCACAGAATTAAAGTCTCTGTAGTCCTGCAGAGCCATTTTGCAGTCCAGTGTTGCTTCCTCACCTACCACCTTTTGTATTGTGCCCATACTAGTGTTTTTGCTCTGTGACAGATCATAAAAAAATATGAGGAAGGTGAATAGAAGAAGAGACCGTGAAGTTGGAGCAAATTATGCATCATTTAAAATTTGACAGCACATTTACATTATGTATTAGAATCTGGGATTAGGGCCAGACACAACGCAAGTGTGTTTACCTAACGCTTTTTGCTGTCTCTGCTGAGACATACTCTCTCTCTCCTGTGTAATCCAATTAAGTGCCAGAAAAATACGTATAACATTTTTTAGGTCCTGGACTGATGCAGGAACTGACATCTCATGTACCCGAATGCCTCCTCCTTTTTATGCCACCCATTTCTTTCCTTAATCCCCAACCTTTTTGTTTTCCATTCTTTCAACATTTCTTTTGTACACATGCTGTACTAGTTCTCCCTTAGCCAAAAATAGCCTAAGAAAAATGTGATTTTCAAAACCAGGAAGTAGCAATCTGTGAGAGCAAGAATTAAAAAACAGAATATGCTTTTTGCTGGGATGTACAAAGCAGGCATTTGGTTTGATTTTTGAAGGGGGTTTTTTGACTATTACCTTCATTTTTGCAACATTTCACTATGAAAGTTCAGTTTTTAGGTATTCTGCCAGTTGATACATGTATTGGATAGATAATTGGAAAAGGAATGGGACAAAGTTATCAGAAACAGCAAGGAAATGGATTTGCTGACTTAGATGAGAGCTTTGCTGGTTTTTTAAACCCCAGATAGTTAAAGGATACTTACTGTAAAACATATATTTGGATAAAGCTTTGTCCTGGTTTCAGCTGGAGTAGAGTTCATTTTCTTTTAAACACCTGCTACAGGGCTTTGTTTTGGATTCATTATGAGACTTATGCTGATAACACAGTGATGATTTGGTTTTTGCTCAGTAGCTCTTACTCTTAAGTCATGCACTTTTCAGTGACTCATGCTCTGGCACAGAGCAGGTGCACAAGAAACTGGGAGGGCTCATGGCTGGGACACCTGACCTGAAGTAGCCAGAGGGATATTGCACACCAGAGAACATCACTCCCAGTGTATAAATGAGGGATTTGTCTGGGATGAGCTGATTACTGCTCAGGAATGAGATGGGCATCAGTTGGGGGTGGTGAGAAACTGTATTGGGCATCACTTGTTCCTTTGGGGTTTTACTCCTCTCTCTGTCTCCTTTCATTATTATAATTAGTAGTAGTAGTAGTAGTAGTAGTAGATGATTATATTTTGTTTCAGTTATTGAACTGTTCTTATCTCAACCCATGAAGTTCACCTTTTCTTTCTGATTCTCCTCCACACCAGGGTGGCAGCGGGAAGTAAGCAAGTGTCTACATAGTGATTAATTGCTGTCTGGGGTTAAACCATAACAAGCTTTCACTTTAAAGGATTAAAAAAGACCTCCCTTTCTTAGGAGAGGGAGCAAAACTTCAGAGGTTTGGGACTTCTAACAACAGATGTTACGAGAAGAATTGTACCTTTTTTTAAAATATTTTCTAAGAAGACACAAATTAGAATATTTTAAAGTAATGTTTAGAAAACAAATCTCAAACCTGCCCCACTTTTTCTGTAAATCTTAAAACTGCAAGTCAAATTTTATATGGATTTATCACACATCACCCATATGTGAGCATATTTACTTACTTGTAACAAGTTAGTTATTTTTCTTCTCTGCTTCCTAGATTTACTCTAATTATATCTGTCCTTATTTATGAAATCTATGAATAGTGAATATATTACTTTTATTTAAGTGAAAGGAAACAGAACACCTCTTTGTTTTGTGTAAATATAAATATAATGCTTCCTAGAAATATTTTTTTCTACTGATGTGTTGTGCAAAGTTGAGCAACTGGTTTCATGTCCTACTGTTTCTGGTTCCTCTTACCCCTTTGTCTGGCTTGCAAGTTCTTCAGGAAAGGCTGTGTTTCATATTGTGTGGTTTTGTCTGTGACATGTGTCGGTGTCAATGCTGCCTGAGATAATGATGTCCTGTTACAGATTTGATGTTCTCTGCATTAATGTCATGCAAATCAAGGTACTACATTGTCAAAATAATAGCGTGATAGAAAATGAGCTGCCACACTTACCCGCAGACTTTTGTAGCCATTACGTCTTTTGTAATACCAGCAGCCAAAGGCAAGGAAAATTGCCAGCACCAAAATGAAAAGTCCAATACCCAGAGCTCTGTTGGGATAGCAAAACAAAATCATTAGCACTGCAACTAGATGCATCCTCCCAGGAGCAAGAATGGTTAGGCCAAAAGTTTGTGTTAGCATCCTGTTGTCAGAGGAAGGCATGGAGCAGAATGCCTTCTCAGAAAATAGGCATAGTATCAGTAACTTCAGCCAGTTTCTGTAGATTTAGCAGTTAGCTAATTTCTCTACCAAGTTCTTAAGCATTTTAAAAATATATGTCTTTGAAAATAATTATCTTCCAGTGACTACTGATTCCAAAAAGATACCTGTCTGTAAATCTAGCAAATCACAGCATTGTGATATTGCAAGTGAGTGTGAAATAAATTAAATGCCACATCTGCAATGATGCAGCTCATGTTGATTTGCTAAATTTCTCTAGGCAGCAAGTATTTTAAAATGTATCCTAATTGCATCGTATTGCAACAACTGCTAATGATGGGAGGGCTTTTTGGATACATAAAACACATTACAACCTTAAAACATGTCTAAGAAACTTTGCATTATTCATAAAGAGCTCTATAAGGATTTAGTTATTGTGTGACATACTAGGCACAGTATTGGTGTCAGTGGGTCATTTTAGGGAAAATGCACTTTGCAAACTGTGCTGTAAGACATCCACTGCTCACTGGGGACTTGGCAAAAGCAGCACAGTTGCACTCTGTGTCAAAATGCAAGCTGACAAAGTAATTGGAAATTTCCTAGTCACAAAAACCCTTTCTTCAGTGTTAATATCCTCCCTGTTGAGACATAGGGAATTCATTCCCCTTTATTTTTGTTCTTTGCCTATTCAGGAACAGAAGAATATGGAGAAATAGTTAAAGGGAAAAGAGCGTGGGGGAAAAAATTACTATGTGAATCAGGATAAACCCATTCTAACATACTTTTGTGAATCTTATGCCCAGTTGCCTTGCAGTAATTACCCCAGGCTTTTCCACTGGGACTGAGTAGTGGCATATGTGACTTATCAGATAGTTTTATATCTATTTGCTGTCATTTTCACTGACCCCAAGTCTCATGAAGGAGTGAACTAAGAAGCCTGAAAGGAGATGCAAGCAGATTTGTGTGGCAGAACAGGCTGCCTTTTTGTCTGAACTTCCTGTGTGCTGTTTGAAACATGAAGCCCCTTGGAGACAAAGGGATTTTCTTTTTCTGAAATACGTGGATCTTGTCATTTGCTCCTACCCCTTGAAGATTTTGTGTGGCCTAGAGGCCTGTTTAACCCAATAACAGAGCTCACAGCAGTCACTTTCTGATGCAGCCAAAGTTATGAGATGGCTTCACTGGTTTTGCTACTCTCGCCAGGACAGTTAAAACTTGGAGGGACTGCTTCTCCAGGCAGCTGCTGCCCTCTACATTTTTAGGCTTTCTGCTTTTCACATGTTGAGTAGTTTTAGCTGTCCATTAACCTGCATGCCCCCAGAATGTATGTCATTTCTGGAGCTGGTACTTCTGACTGCACATTTGCCATCTAACTCCTCCCCTAAGTACTCAGAGGCTAATATGGAAAGTGTGTATGCAACTTCTTGCAATTCCAGTTAAAGCTGAAGCTGTGCTACTCAGAATCTGGGCTCCTATCTGGAATACTCTGTACTGAAAGGAGAGTGTCATTTTTGCATATCTAGAAAAACTACTTAAAATTGCAGCCACTACTAGAATTCACAGCAGTTAGAGGTGAGCATTGCCTAGTTTCAAGTGCTGAAACATGACTAGCCAGCTTTTTTTTTTTTTTTTAAGAATGGAACTGCTTTGGATGGACTATCAGAGAGCTTTCCCCTTTGTTTATTCTTTTTGCCAGAGCTGATCATGGAGGAGCAACTATCTTGCAGTATGAACAAGTCATTAAGTTTGAGGCCCGGTAAGCCAGTACCAGCAGTACAATCCACATACTGGTATCCCAAGCACACTGGAATTATTTGTCTAATGTAATAGAACATCACCAGTTGGGTGGTGTCTCTAATAATCTCAGACCAAACATATTTTATTGTAATTCAAAGATAAAAAATATTAGCCAGAAACCATGTGTTTGGGAGTAACATTTGTATGGCATTGATGTCTTCATCTGCTTTTTTTTTTAACCATTTCTCCGTGGGGTTTCCCCATTCTTTAGGCTGAGACAATGTCCCTTTGAGGTTCCTAAGAGAGGTCTGTGAATCTAGGGATAAACTTAGTATATAGCCTCAAAAGTAAAATATAAATGAGCCTCAATAAACCTGGTAAAGGCTAATGACTTGTGATCATATGATTTAACTCTAGATTCTTGAATTCTACAATTCTGATTTTTCTTAACTTTGAGGGCTCTTTAAGATTGCACAATGACAAACATTAGAGACAACTACAGGACAGTTAAAATGCACTCACTCTGTATACAATAGTGACTTTTTTTTATACAATTTTCTGGTTTTCCTTCAATGCAAATTTTTTCACAAGCTTACATGCTAACATAGGTTTTGATTTATGCTTACTCTTCTGCTGCAAAAGAGGTGTGTCCTTTCCCTTTGAAATAGTTGCCATCCAGGTGGTTATATCTTCTGGGCATTTTATGAGGTTGGTCCTGCTCAAACCTACAGGGTAGGAACATAGTGTCTCAGTGTGATAAATAATTTGTTACCTTTAACATATATTATCATAATGTTATCAGCTTCTTTGTTTTCAAACAGGAGCTTTTTAGAGAGGCAGGATAAGCTGATATCTTCAGAATCAAGTAGATCCATACACATATGCAACTGTCCCAATTTAAGATAAAACCATAACTATAGTCTACATATGAGTATCACCACTGACATCAAGGTGTTTGCAACTGAGTGTAACAGTTTGCAGAATTTGGTGTGATCTTTTTTGGTACCAAGTGATGGCAGACTTCTGAAGCAAAATCTAGAATATAGAAAAAAAGGCAATTTACCTGGACAAGAAAAACTATTGAGAAGAAAAACTAATATTGTTCTTACAAATAGTTATTTGTCTATTCTGTTATTCCCTGTAAACACTCAGGGGACAGGTTTTCAGTCACTGGAGACTCTCAGAGATCTGTTGAATTTCAGATGGAAATACTGATTTATGTCTGCTGACAGTCTAAACTTAGATGTGTAGGGAATTTATATTACAATCTTAATTCCCAGTCTTAAGGTGATAATCACAGCTGTCTGAACAGTTAAAAATCTATTCAATCCAATACAATGAAGAAGGAATCCACAAGTAATCGTGTTTCTGTAATCTGAAGAGCACAACAACAGATCCTACTTGATAGTATCTGGCTAATCTACCTACCCTATAGAGCTAAATTATAAAACATGATGACTTTACTGAAGAGAATTCTAGCCAATGAAAGAAAACATTATGAGTTCACTTAGAGAAAGTCAAGCTTCTTCTAAAGCATAACTTTAAAACAAAGCTGAAAATTTTGTGTAAAATTAAAAAACAGAAATCTTACCTCCTTCAGACCTGTATTCTGTCTGTTGACTGAAGGCATGTGCAGCTTTCTTTGACTTGGTCTGTTTTTTTTCTCCTTTGATCTGTCCTCTTATGACTATCACGAGTTTAAATTCCTTTCAGTACAGCTTCTGAATGCATTAATTAGCATGAAAGGGGCGAGGACACAACTTCTTATTTTCTTCTGCATTCTTCCCTCTTAAAAAGCAGCAGAAAAATCTGTTATTACTTGATTAATTACATGTGCTCTTAGAGACAGACCAACACCTTTTTACCTGCCCAGTAAGTACAAGCTCCTAGAGTGGGCAGACTGTTTCTAGACTCAAACATTTTTTGATCTAAGGCTGGTTATTTTGTTACAGAGGACTGGTATATTTGCATGTATTTACTATAGCTTTGTTTATGCACACTTTTTGCACCGTTTTAACACTGTGCAAACGAGTATATGTGGACCAAAACTCATTATACTGTGACAGAAGTGTCTTAGATTAAGGTAAATACAGTTTAATTCTATACAGAGAAGCAAACACTGCAACAAAAAGAGAGTCTGTCCCATGGGCTGCAGAACTAATGAAGCCTGGCTTTTGCCTGTGCTAACCCTGTAGTAATTCCATTTACAAGATCAGGCAAGAAATGGCAGTCTGTGATTGATCCAGAGGTCTGGGTACTGTGATATACCAGCAGTTAGTTACTGCCAAAAGAGAGAGGAGATACAAGAACCACGTTCTGCTTGTCATTTATCCTAATGAATCATTAATCTGAGCCTCTCTGTCCTTCTACAAATTTTTTAAGTTTAAAGGATTAAACACTTTTTAAGTTTCCACTTGTCTTTGAAGCTGTGCACCAGGCTCTAAATGTGCTGAAAATGGCTGACACACGCAAAAGAAAATAGGAAAGAACAGATAATGTGAGTGACCAACATCCATTTCATTAGGAAGTCAGATGAAAAGTACTAACATCGATACTTTTTAGCTAGTAGGGGGCTCGGAACGCACCATTTTTCTGCTTATGTATTTTTCCTAATTATAATAAAAATCTGACCTGTCTTTATATATTTTTCCATTATAGTGCCTAGTGACAGGACCAGAGGCAGTGGGCCCAGACTGAAACACAGGCTGTGCTCTCTGAACATCAGGAAACTTTTTTTTCTGTGAGGGTGACTGGGCACTGGCACAGGTTGCCCAGACAGTTTGTCGAGTCTCCCTCATTGGAGATCTGCAAAAACCATCTGGACACAGTCATGGGCAACCAGCTCCAGGTGGCTCTGCTGCAGCAGGGGGTTAGACCACAGGATCTCCAGAGGTGCCTTCCAAACTCAGTCATTCTGTGATTAGCACCAGAAGGATCTAGTTGGTTTTGCTAGACCCATTAAAGTTTGAAACAACACAGTTTTTGCAGAGGGGAAAATAAAGGGTACAAGAAGAATGAACAGTGAGGAGCATAAAGTTACTAATTTGGCCAAGTTATCCCAGATGAACTCAGTAGAAACTTCAAAGGTGAAAGAGGTGCAGGGAAGTTTCTGTAAGTATCCATGTGTAAAACTGTAAGTGGACACTATCACAGTCTGTCAAGTTCCCAAGAAACATGCCAGCCCTTGTGCATTCTGAAAATGTTGTAGAGTTCCTTATCAAATCATGTGTTTTCCTGAAGAAAAGCTTCACTTCTGGAAGAGGATGATAACTGAAGGGTGCTGTTTGATCTTGTGAGAATCAAAATGCTAATAAAGAAAATCCATGTGATTTCTTTATGTAACAAAACCAGTCTCTGACCCGTATTTGTCTCAAGTGATGTGTGGGGCAAAATGTCAACTGCTTGAATAATTTGTTTTCTGAATGAATCTGTTGTTAATAGTATAAAAAAAGGGGGAAAAATAACAACTTTGTCATGGATCTGTGGTGCCATCTGGAATGTAAATGCAGAATGCTGCTATTGAGGAGTTGGATGGATGAGGAGGTGAAACACCACATCCTGATTCTGACCTCAAGCTTTTTACAAAATCTTATTTCCCTGATGTAGTGCTGCTAACTCCATCATTGTAAAGTCACTGAAATTGACATATGGATTCCAAAGTGCTACCTTTTCAAAGACAGTAGTTCAGGAGAAGTGGGTGGAAGAGGAGTACTTTGGAGAAACCCCGAAGTAACCCGGTTTTTTTGTGATAGCTAAGCCTGTGGCAAACCCAGGACACTGATGAATCTTGGTGAAAGGTAGGAAATGAATGCTGCTGGTTTAACTGCAAATAACAGGCCTGACCTTTGAAAAAGAATAGCTGTTGGTTGGTTTTGTGCTGATGACATTGTGATTCCATCTTTCTAGGACAAGATCCTGGGATTTTTATTAATTTACTTCCTTTAATTGATAATTATTTTTCTCTGACATTTGAGGCTTCCTACAACAGACAGAGCAAAGAAACACAAGTACCTTGACACCTGATTTAGTAAAGACTTTAGTTTTGAGTTTTATAGGAAATTCAGTGGAAACAAGTATTTCAGTGCTAAATCTACATTAACAGTAACACAATACAGTAAGAGAGAATAAGGCATTATATTCCTTTCAGTTCATCCTGAGGATCTGTATCTCTTCAGGGTTTGGGGGCTTACTTTGAAGGAGGTATTATCTGGCTTCCAGGCTGAAGAGTTCTGCTATAGGCTGGATTTGAAGCTTTTTGAAAAGAAACTATTCCTCAACTTGCTCCTACCTTGACTGCTGGCCCCTCCAGGGAGCAACATATCCTGCAACGTAGACTGCTTTGCTCAAACACCATAAATATGTTCATCCTGAAAGCCTGGTTCATGACAGAGACTTCCTCCTCAAGTAATTTCCAAGTGAAGCTGTGGTCCTTACTGTCAGACCCGTCTCCCTCTGCTCCATCCCTGAATCTTACAGTAAAGGAGGAATGGTAGTCTTAATCCTGTAGAAGCTGTGCCAAGAGGATGCCATGATTGCCGTGGTGCCTATGTTGCTCCACCATGTTTTTCTAAAGAAAAAAGTTGAACAACATTTGGGAAGTTTTCCTTTGCTCTTACTTTGTGGTAAACTGGAGGTTCTGAGCCCAGGGGATTATTCAGATTTGTGGGACTTTCTCCATGAGATGCAGGATGATCAGCCATGGATGAAAAACTTGGATGCAGTTGGGTGCTATCAAAGTGACGTTGAGTTATGACTTCCCTTGTGTGTAATTTCAGGAGGCCATACCTGGATTCAAGGGAATGGCAGTGCTTTCTAAAGCCTCACAATCCTGTTTTCACCAGTAATTTGGTAACTGTTTTGGGGTGATAAACTCTTTACAGGTGAGCTGCTGCTTTAGGCCTCTGAGGCCATCTCTTGAAGAAAATTAGTGTAGTCAACAGTGATTACATTCTTAGAACTTGGATCAAAACAGTCCTTTGCAATAGGTTGCTCAGTGAGGTGGTGGAGTCACCATCCCTGAAGATAGTTTAAGAGGCATCTGGACCTGGCACTGGGTGATGTGGTTTGGATTTAGAGGTGACAGTGACAGTGCTGGGTGGATGGTTGGACTTGAGGGTCTTGTGGCGGTGGTCCAGCCCTTTTCATTTAAGGTGAGTGACACCCAGTGGGTGAACTTCTCTGCCCAGGACTCCACTCCTGAGGAGGAGCCTGGGGGAGATGCAGAGGTTTGATATGCACGCCCACGGGATGCCACTCACACCTCATCTCCACCCTGTTTCCAGACCTTTCTCCCTTCCTTGGTTCATGATTGGTTTCCCTGGTTCATGTTTTATAATAAGTTCATGTACTATGCAATTAGTTTCTAGAAAGATCTTAAGGGTTCTGTTTTGGATTTGATGTTCCAAGTTTGTTCCTCCTCTCCTGTTCCCTGAGTGGTCAGTGTTAACCCTTGTCATTCCCTGGTTGGTTATCTCCTCTGTTCCTTCCCTTGTTTGTCTGCCCTTAAAAACCTTTGTTCCACCCTTGACGCGGGCTGTCTTGTCGGCTCCCGCCCGTGCCGCGTTTCCTCTGTCCCGTGAGGGACAAGAAATAAAGCTTGGGTTTATAGCCACAAGCAGTCTGGCTCTCTCCTTCTCGCCTCTGCCGTCGCTCTGTAACATCTACTGGCTTTGCTTGCTACAAGAAGCCATTTGCCACGCAGCTCCCTGCGGAGCTTCCACTCAGCCCCTGTGGATCCGGGAACTCAAAGCCCCAGAGCCCTCCTGTCGGCTCTGCAGGCATAGGATCACATTGCCGCCGGCCAGGCTCAGGCAAGGAATCGGTCAGCGCGGCAGGGTCTTAAAGATCTCTTCCAACCTTGATGATTCTATGATTCTAAGTAATCCCTGTAGTAATAGTCCAGTGAAATTTAACTTGGAATATTTTACTTCAGCTGCAGCTGAAGTAAAAGCAGTTCCAAAACAAATACAAACACGCAGTACTTCAACTGTGGACATGAGGAGAGCAGACTTCAGGTTGCTCGGGGAATTACTGAGTAAGGTACCCTGGGAAAATGCTTTTGCAGGTGCTGGGGTCCATCAGTGCTGGTCACGTTTTAAGCACCATCTTCTAAAGGCATAGGAGGAGGCAATTCCCAAGTGTCAGAATTTGAGCAGGTGAGGCAGAAGATGGCTTGGCTGAGCAAGAATCTTCTTTGGGAGGTAGAGGCAAAAAAGGAAGGTGTAGGCTCAACAGAAGCAAGGTCAAGTGACATGAGAGGAATACAGAGATGCTGCTCACCACTGCAGGGAGAAAATTTGAGCAGCCAAAGCTCAATTGGAATTGAAGCTGGCCACAACTGAAGGGGACAAAAAAAAGAGTTTTTTTCAAGTATATTAATGGCAAAAGGCAGTGTAGAAATAACATCAGCCTGTTACAGGATGAGGATGGTCACCGCACAAACAGGGACATGGACACGGCAGAGATGTTTAATGCTTTCTTTGCCTCTGCTTTCAACACCAGTAAGGGACAAAGGGGAGCCCACTGCCTGGAGCTGGAGGACCATGGCTGTGAGAATTATCAGCTCCCAGATGATCTGGAACTCGTACAAAATGTCCAGCACTCAGCTGAATAAACACATCATGCAATGGGTGAGCAACTGGCTCATGGGTCAGGCCCAAAGGGTTACAGTACAAAGGGGAGCCCACTGCCTGGAGCTGGAGGACCATGGCTGTGAGAATTATCAGCTCCCAGATGATCTGGAACTCGTACAAAATGTCCAGCACTCAGCTGAATAAACACATCATGCAATGGGTGAGCAACTGGCTCATGGGTCAGGCCCAAAGGGTTACAGTGGTAACATCAGACTGGTGACCTGTCACTAGTGGGGTCCCATAGGGCTCCTCCTTAGGGCTGGTGCTCTTCAACAACTTCATAAATTACTTAGATGCAGGACTCGAATACTAAGTAACTTCGCTGAAGAAATTAAATTGGGAGGAGCTGTTAACTTCTTTGAAGGCGGAGAGGCCCTGCAGGGCAACCTTGACAAGTTCCATGGCTGCGCAATCACCAAACAAATGAAGTTTAACAAGGGAAGGTGTCAGATTCTGGACCTGGGATGGGGCAACCCTGGATGTGTGTGCAGGCTGGGGCATGAGGCTGAAGAGCAGCACTGCAGGAAGGGACCTCAGGCTCCTGGTCAATGGCAAGTTGAACCCGAGTCAGCAGTGCCCTGGCAGCCAGGAGGGCCAACCCTGTCCTGGGGGGCATCAGGCACAGCATCACCAGCCGGGCAAGGGAGGGGATTGTC